>MU863679.1:32982-46482 GCA_033575675.1 Parathielavia hyrcaniae | reverse complement strand
CCAACCATGCCTTTCTTTGCAGACGAGCTGGTTGCGATCACGATCCCCAATGATTCGTTGGCCAACTCGGCCGCCTTCCCTCGGTCGGCTTCGAGTGTTGGCCGCAAACGAGGTTCCCAGGGTGGGAGGGCGTATTCGTGAATCGTTTCCATACAGTCGACTCGTGCTCCTTCTGCCACACGGGCGATTTTCTGCAACGGGGACGTGAATCGCACGGTCGTCCGGAGTTTCTTTGGGGCGAGGGGATGCGTTCCGGGCAGTGTATGGATGTTGATCCATAGCCTGACTGCCGCCTGGGCGTGTCGCTCTCAGATGGGATGAATGCTCGCTTCGGCTTCTGCCACGGCCGCCGCCACGGTTCGGAAGGCTCCTATGATAGCCAGGGCCCCGATCTTCTGCGCCCTGTTCAGCCAGCTCAGCGCCTTTACCCCGCAGGCATACATCCAGACACTGGCAGCGTAGTCCATAACAGGAGCTACTGTCGCAATGAACAATTGTCTCGCTGTCCGCGGCGAAAGCATCTTCAGCCTCTTCAGGGCCAGAGCGGCCGCAGGGCCGGAGCGGCCGCGAGACCCTTGGCTGCCGTCCTAGCAATGTGCAGCTTGTAACAGAGTTCGCGATCCATCACGACACCTAGGGTTTTCGCCCTTTCCTTCGGCTTGACCACTTCGCCTTTGCTGCGAACGGTTGTTCTGAAAATCGCTCCTTATTCCTCGTGAAGTGTATTATGGCCGTCTTTTCGCCTTCAAACTGCGCACCGCTTCGTCTCTCCCACTTCAGGGCTTTGTCGATGATAGCTTGGATGCCGATGCGGTTCGACTCTGCTGACGGACCCGTTACCCAGGCAGTGTAGTCGTCGACGAAAGCGATTGAGCCTCCGTTCGCGTCAATCTTGTGCTGTACTAGGTCGGCGTTGAAAAAGAGAAACAACACGGGAGACAGCGGCGATCCTTGCGGAAGACCCGCTTGGGGCAGCTCTTGCCGTTCAGATGTGAGCCCGTTTACGGCGATGGTCGCTGTGCGCTTGGAGCAGAAGGCATCGATCCACCTGACCAAGGACTCAGGTATGCCTCTTGTGTTTGAGCCTCTGGACCTTAGAGTCCCTAGATTGTTCTCCCTACGAACTAGCTAACTAGCTGCACAGACCTGCCTCGTAGGGCAACCTAGTCAGAGAGGCAAGGCCAGACCTCCCTACCAGACCTCCCAGCCACGGGACCCCAAGGTTTGCAACTTAGGCCCTCCGCAAGAGGCACAACCATACAGAGCTTCGTAGGCGACACCACAGCAGCCTGCGCAGGGCTGGGGCCCGGGTGCGAGCCGGGTACTTGGCATCTGCAAAGCTTCCTCTCTCTTGGAGAACCGGCACGCGCGTCCGTCCTCTCCGGCCAGCTACACTGCTCCTCGGAGCTACAGCTTCCTTGCGGCGGCGACACCACACATTTGTTCCACAGCCGAGGCACCCATACCCGGTGCAATCCATCCGCGGCTTCATCCCATACTGTAACCTGCGCCCGGAAACAAGGGGACGTGGCCTAGCCACGCGTACAGTCCAACAGGTCCCCCGCCGAGGCAACAGCTGTTTCGCTCCTGTGGCCCGGGTGCGAGCCGGGACCGCAACTCTACTGCCCTCCCCTCGGTCCCGCATAGCCGCCACGGCCCACCTTCCGCCGGGCGCAACCCCGACTTCCAGCTTCCCGTTGCACTGCGAGGGTCTCCCCACGAGGCCGAAGCCGCAGTGCCGACCGTGTCTTGCAGCAGGCCGTCGAAAGAAGCTGCCACGCCGGCGCAACTCCCCCCATCGCACTGCCACTAACCTGCCCTGATCCACTATTGTAGTTCCTCTTTTTGCAGTGTGCTGTTTGTCAAGAGGGCGAAGCGCCTCGCAGGAAGGCCGGCCGCCCGTGTGCCTCCCCTTAACGAACCCGTCACCTTCCTTCTCCTCGGTCGATTAACAACTCTTGCAATCGGAATCGTACAGCAGCTTTCACTCCAGTCCTCGTAGCGTCGTCTCACCGGTCGGTTTTGCCGCCAAGACTCTTGACTTCGCTCTCCCAGAACTGGGCAGGGCCGGGGGTGCCCTGTCTCTTGCATAGTTTGTTGCAGCTTGTTTCTCGTCGTTGGTGTCGGTAAATCGCGGTTGTCGGGCGGGGGTGGCGAGGGATTCCCGGGCTCAGAAACCTCACTTCTGATCCTCGAAAGCGACGTCTTCGGCCGCCGACAGGCCGCGCAGTAGCTGCGCGGAGCTGCAACCCCTTGGAGATGAAAGAGCAGGTCGCAGAGGACAATTTTTGCGATGCCCGGCCGCCTGCGCGGGCGGCCCCCGGTGTTTCTTCACCGGGAAGGGAGGCACAGCAGCTCCTCCCGCGAACGCGTTCCCCACCGTTTTCAATCATCAGAAACGTTCCTGCAGGTGACCTGAACTTTGCTGAGTCAGCAACTCAACCGAAAATGAAAGTGTAGTTAGCGTGCCAAGGCCCTTTAGGCTCAGTGCCTCCGGGCGGAATAAAATCCATCCATCCATCCATCCAAATGAAAGTGAAATAATCTGTACTAGGTCCAGATTCACGTTCACGGCCTCTCCACAATAGCGACATCTTCTTATCTTCGTTGTTGTTCAACGAAGGCGGTTTCTTGTCCTCAAAGCAAGCAGTTTTGGACCCTTTTGAGCGGGCAGAGAAGATTTATGTGCAAAAATGGTGCCCAAGGCGCCAATATGTTACCCTCCTCCTGCCTCCTCCGCCCCCACCTGCCTCGTTGCCCTGCGCGCGATGGCACGAGCAGAGCATTGGGCCTCGCTATTGGCTACATTTTGCAGTTCAGCTTACGGGGGCCCGGGGGGGTTGCTCCTTACCAAGGTCCCATCCGCCGATCGTAAGCACAAGGCTGCGATGGTTTTTTTCTTTCTGGCTCGGCTTCTTCTGTCTTCTGTCCATTTCACCAACTAATTACCCACCCACCTTTGACCCGCACAAATCCAACACCGAAACCCGCCTCCTCGAACTCCTGGCCTCATCAAATTGCTCAAGAGCGGGTAGCAGAGAGTATCTCCATGAAACCGCCTCCTTTTTCCGCCATGAGACCATGCAGGGGCCGCAGTCAACTGAAGGCCGTCTCGCGGAGGGCCGGAAGAGTACATCGGGCATGGAAGTAAGCGGCACAAACCACAAACACTTGTACATACAGTACCATACAAGCGCAACGCTCAAAGCAACTCCCCAACCCCCGCCGTCCGCCCCTGCGCCCGAGCACACTCCCACACCAACCCTCCTAACTCGGGCTCCACCCCCTGCAGCCACGCGCGGAGCTGCTCCTCGCGCCCGGTCTCCCTCCCCTGCACCCAACAGAGCAGGTCGCGTCCCCTGAGCGGTCCCCGGCCGCCGCAGTACTCCTCCTCCCAGGATCGGTATCGCACCGCCCACTCCTCGGCACTGGGCGGCTCCCACACGCGCGATGGGCAGGGGAGCGGCGCGTCCGGGAAGACGGCGCATAGCGCGGTGGGGAGGGCCTGGCGCGCGTGGGCGGCGTAGTCGAGGGAGGTGAGGATGATGAAGCATCTAGTTTGTTGTTGTTTTCGGTCGTGTTAGAGAGTAGGTTCAATGTTGTTGCGTTGGAGTGGTCCTCCCGATGGTGTATGTGGTGGGCGGCTTGACTCACCTGCGTATGCTCTCGTCTTGTATCCAACTTTCCCAGTCGTCTGGGCTGGGGTTGATGTGTGGCGTGATGCAATGGAGGCTCTTGCTGAGGACATGCTGCAGTGTTGTCACGGTCGAGGGCTGTCAGTCTATGGTCTAGGAGAGAGTCATGCTTGAGAAAATGGGGCAAAATACCTGCATCAGCCTCAAGGAGACCCTATCTAGAGTCTCGCAGGCCGTTGACCCGGCTCGGTATAAGCGCATGCCCGCGTACAAGAGTGTTGCTTGGATGGTGGTCACGTCTTCGGCGCGGGTATGCCTCGCGATCTGAACGATTGGGTGTCAGTGATACCTCGCTCGTCAACTGCTGCGTCGACGCAGAGGGTTTGGGAGCCTACGTTGCGTTGAATCTGAAGCAGTTGTGCATCGATGGAGCGGATGAGGACGGGATCGGAAGCCGGAGTCCTTGTCCTGTAGAGTTGAGCGACCGCCGCCGCTTCGACAAGCGCCAGTGGTCTGCAAGCCCCGTCCCAGTTCCGAAAGTGAATAAAGGAAGGGAGCTGCAAACCGGTCGCGAAACCATCCACATATCCCTTGAGTACATGGTCGATGTAGTCAAGGCCGTGTCCTACACTCGTCCATGCGTCGCCGAGAGAAACGGGCAGAATGTGAGATGCGTTTGCAAGGGGTGGAGGGTTGCTTTGTCCCGTTGGAACGTATGGTGGTGACGCTAAGGGGCGACTCCTTGAACAGTAGATCTCATTGAGAAAATCAATGCTCCCGTCTGGAACCCACCCTGCCACGGAAAACAAATCTTGCTGGTTGGGAACGTCTGCCTGAGGCTTGATTGTAGACTCGGATGCCCACTGCGGCCGAGACAGGTCGGAGGATGGGGTCAGCGGAAGAGCGACGCCGGAGGAAGTTCCCGAGGGCATAGCGGCCGGCTGGGCAGGGTTTGCGCCAACTCCGAGCGGCCCGGTCTCGGTCCGAGGGTATGCGCAGGGTAGGGCGTGGACAGCACACCTTGAGCAGATGGGCACCCCCTGATCGCAGCGAACCTTGGAGCGTGCGCACTCGGCACATGATTTCTTCCGGCTGCGAGCGCGGAAGCGACACCGCAATCTGTGACGCTCAAGGGCAGGGACTAAGAGAGGCCAAGTTTAGCCTTCGGTAATCCGACCTGTCCAGATTGGGGGTTGACCACCGCAGATAGGGGAGAGCCTGATGCGGACAAATCGCGGATACATACCCGAAGGGAGCGATCTGCTGCAGCCGGAGCAGGTGAGCAGGGCCTCCATGATTAGCGGGGAACAAAGGTGACCGCGTAAACGTTGGGAGTTGAGACGGTGAGCTGGTCGGTCCGTACCTTGACAGGTGGAAGTCGGACTCACCTCGGCGATCTCTGAGCAAAAGGGATCGTGTCGGAAGTCCGACGAGCGTCTTGGCAGACCCGCAAATCAGGGGCCCCCAGTCGTTGACTTTGTCATCCGTGGATGGGGGGCACGACCATGATGCTGGCGTTCCCATCCTAATTCCCATTCAGGGTGGGGGGGGGGACAGCAAGGGCTCGGTGTCTGCGCTCCGAAGTAGGAATTCCGTGAAATTGACCCAGAATGAGTGAGAACGGTGAGCCTGTGATGAACTGGTGATGTACATGAACTATAAATCACGGTCTCGGGTCCGGTGTCGTTGGTCCCTGAACTCCCTGGGGGGGATCACAATTCTTGTAGCATGGATATGATGCGGTAAATAGTAACTTACTCAAATACCCTCACGACCTCCTTGTCCATTAAGTATCAAAAGCCATGGCTGGCACAGTCATCATCACCGGAGGCAATGGCTCCCTAGGCCTGGGTTTCGTGGAAGCAATCCTCGCCTCCCATGCCGAGTACACCCTAATCGCGACCGTACGGAACACATCATGCGAAGAAGACGCAAACACAGCGAAACTCGCAAAGCTCGCCTCCAAACACCCCAATGCGCGGGTCATGATCGAGCGCCTCGACCTAAGCAGTCTCGCCAGCGTCCGGTCCTTCGCAGACAGCATATCCACCAAAATCTCCCAGGGCGAGATCCCCACAATCTCGGCTCTCGTCTGCAACGCCTTCACTTGGTCTCTCGACGGCGGCCAGAAGATGACGTCCGACGGATACGAAGCCACCTTCCAGGTCTCCCACCTCTCCCACATGCTGCTGGTCCTGAAGCTGCTCGGTAGCATGGACGCACCCTCGGGGCGGATCGTTATGCTCGGCTCCGATGCTCACGACCCGGACAAGGAAAATCCCATGTCCAAGTTGAGAGCCGGTTTCCCCGTGAATGATATGGAGCAGCTTGTGCACCCGCTCCCGGACGAGCCTGGGCAGGTGCACGACAGGGGGTTTCAGCGGTATGCCAACGCAAAGTTGGCGAACGCGGTTTTTATGCAGGATCTGAACGCGAGGTTGCTAGCGGTGAGTGCCAGCCATTCCTTGAGCTAAACGAACATGTCCTAGGTTGCTAACTTTGCGCGGACAGGACCCGAGCCTGGCTGGTATTACCGTCACTTGCATGGATCCGGGCGGACTGGTCGACTCGAGGGCGCATGCTGAGCAGCGGGCCCTAGCAAGGCGTGTCATTAACATTGCGAATGCCATGATGCCGTTGTTGAGGCACCTGACGAGTGTAATGCGGACCACGACGAGTGCGGGGCGGGATCTGGTGGCGCTGAGCGTTGGGGTGCAGTTCAAGGGCAAGAGAGGGCACTTTCTTGGTAGACAGGAGGGGACGCCGGCAAAGGTCATCTGTGATCTGACGGTGCAGAAGAAACTGTGGGCGGCTTGTTGGGAATGGGTCGCCCTGGTCCAGGGAGAGACCGTGTTGGAAAAGGCAACGCCAGTGCAAGTAAACGAGGGCGATGTATGAACTGTTGGGGTGTAAAGAATTGAACACAGCAGAGATCGACACATCAAGGGGCGCCGTGAAAACGGATGTGAGTTACTACCATATCTAGAAGGGAAAGACGTGAGTTGTTTGGAAGTGGTTCTTTTTTAAACCGTCAGGGGCCGAAGGGGCCATGTAAGCTTAATGGAAGCCCGGTGCTCTGATCGACGCCTACGGGGACGGATAGTCCAACCGATCCATGACGCAGTGCGGTGTCTGGAACCGGCCATAGGCGGGGGGCAGTTTCCGCTCCCAGAAGTCCCTGTACACCTTGCTGTGGGTGGCATACTCGACGTCGATGCGGTCCCGGTTCTTGTCGGAGGCGAGCAGCGGCAAGGGGCAGGCCTCCGCGGGCGACCTAGACAGCAGGAAGTCGACGAGGGCCTTCTGCTGCTCGTCAAGCGCCCGCCACACTCGGACGGTGACGTTGTCGTAATTGGAGTGGAAGAAGACGTTTGGCTCCGGGTTCCGCTCGTCGTCCCACGAGTCGGACCGGTCCAGGAGGACGATGCCGCCAAGGATCCGGTTTTCGGTCCAGTAGCCGACCACGTCCGTGATGCCGCCGGGGTACTGATCCTCCAGCTCGTAGTAGGGATGGTAGAACGGACTCCTGAATCGGCCGGAACCGGGATCCGGCTTTGTTACGGCACGGACCGTGTACGTCGGGTCCTTGGCAGCCCAGACGTCGTCGTGGATATAGTGTCTGCGCCTGTAAAGGAGCGAGGCCAGCCCGTGTACGGCTCTGGCCACCAGCTCAATCAGACGGCATTCGAAGTTGGGGCCCGGGCCGGGCCGCGCCCACTGGTACGCCCGCAGCAGCTTTGGACGAACAGCAGTGTTAATAGGAGTATAGGTGACGTTCTTGACAAGGGACGGCGCACTCACAGCTTTGTCAAAGGTCAGCGTGCGGCCGAGGTCAAAGTCGGACAAGAAACCCAGCGCGGCCTCGGTCGCGCCGGGGCAGAGGGACGTATGGCGGGCAACCTCGTGGCAGTACTCATAGGAAACCCTGGAATCTCGGGCGACACTGCAGAGCGGCAGGCCGTCGGCGATCTGCGCGAACGTCTCGAGAGCGCGCTCGGTGGCGAGGACGTTGCGGACCGCCAAGTCTAGCAGGTCGCGGTGCGTACGGTCGAGGATGAGGTCGACATATGTACTGGCCATGCTTGTCGTGGTTACTGCTGGGGACGAACTCGGTCGGCGTTGGGACGTGAAGGAGAAGGAGATCTTCACCCTGTGCTGGCCTCTCGCGAGAAGTATTCAGGTACGGGGCGAAGAACGGAAAGACTGTCAACTTGGGTCAAGCAGGCTTACTAATATGCCTTTCCATCGTGGCAGTGTCTCATACGCCAACCGCCAACAACGGCCCTAGGTTACATGTATCTAGTTAACCGAAACGAGAAATCCCTGGAACCAACAGCACATTTGCAACCGCCAACCGCCCAATCTAACAGGTTTCTGGCCCACACAGCCACAGATGGGGCCAAAATGGGCCATGGCACCCAACGCGCCTGTGACGTCGGGTTGGTCTTCAGCCTTGTTTCACCTCGGGCCGTCAAAAGCGTAAACATGAAGCCAAGAGGGATCAGGAGTCTAGGAGATCAGGCCGGCCGGGGGGCTGGCGGACAAGCGCGTACCTCAGGGTACATGTACTAATAAACAAGCCCTCGCCAACATACTGGGTCCCCGGGAAGCCCTCCCGGTCGGTGCCCGGCGGCGCATGTCCGACAGTTGATGATGTTGATCGCGACCCGGCCGGAGCCCGCAATCTTCGTCTCATCCGAAACGTGAGAAACCCGGTGTCCCCGTCTGAAGCCCCAAACTGACCACAACTTCGGGCTCGGACGAGACCTTTCTAGGTATCTTCTAAGGGGCCAGAATAGGGGTAATATCGTATGGTTATGTCAGTGACGTGAATAGATTCTGCTTGTCACCCGCCCTCAACCAACTTGAACCGAGTTGCTTGAGCATTTAGTTCCGTGTCCCCTTCCCTCGAGCTGTCAACTGTGCTGGCACAGCCCCACCTCTCCCCTATTAGTCTACCCACTCGATACCAAAAGCTGCCTCCCCGTCCTCTTTTCGTCTGCGCCACTTCTTATTTTGCCTGTGGACTCCCGTTTAACTTCCATTTATCGTACTATTTTTACCTCGTCAATACTACGATGTCTAGGTATGACCCTAGGGACAGACCTGGCCGCCGACTAAAGATTCCTTCGTCCGACTCCTGCTCTCCCAGTTCTTCTCCCAGTGGTCGACGACGACCCACTAGAACTCTATCCTGGTCTCCCAGTCCTCCGCCCAGACGGCTCCCAGAATCACGATGGCCGAGGATAGTCTTGTCTCCCAGGTTTCCCAGTCCTCAGCCGAGTCAGCACCCAGAGTCACGACGGCCGACGAAACCTCCTCTCAGATCAGGTTTCACGGAAAGCGATGAGAGCGTGCCTGCCGAGAGACGAAGGCCGTTGAGACCTCCGGGTAGGCGCTCACCTTTTCCAAGCCCTCCGCCCGCATCGCGCCCATCCCATGGTGAACCAGGTTCAGGCTCATCGTCCGTATCTCACCACCCATAACGCCATTCGCCATTCATGGGCCCTCCGCAAATTGAACATGCTCAACCGTACCCGGCCCCATCGCATCCGCCATACGCTTTCCATCCAGTCAATCCTTTCCATCCAGTCCATTCTTTCCATCCAGTCCATCCCCAGTTTCTACAACAAGGACATGTTCAACCTCTGTCTCCCATTCCGGATAACCTCAACCTCAGGGACACTTTCAGCCTCCGTTTCCCCATCACGGATATCCTCAACCTCAGGAACACTTTCAGCCTCTGTCTCCCTCTCATGTTCCACCTCCTGCTATTCCTTCGTTCGCTCCCTTCCCCATATATCCCCAGCCTCCTCATCCGGGCTACACCCAACCTCATCCTCATTCCGGGTTTCATTCCGGCTATCATGGACAGCACCCAGACCCGCCCTCTGCTCCGGAGCAGCGCCCAGTCATCCATCAGGGCCAGACCGTCGACGACATAGAGGCGGCGCTGCGACGCTACCTGGGCAAGCTCCGCGACGAGCAATTCTACCCCATCAAATTAATGAATACCAAGAGAAGATGGTCAAGAAGTGAAGGGCAAGTCTGGGCAATATTTGATCCGCAGGAGTGGAAGGATAGTACCAACGGCGTCCCTAGAGATATACCAAACTTCCTGCGCCAATGGGATCCCAGGGATCACGGATTGATTTTCCTCAATCTCCTGGTGAGTACCAGAACTCTTCCCAACCTTGCCGTGGCACGGCCTATCAATCTACCTACTCAAGGTACCTACCTTCCCTGCTCGGCCAGGCACTGACCAATGCTCCAGTCCATCGAAACTATAGCTCAAGTCAAGGCAGACGCCGAACGGGAAACTGCAGACAAGGCCTTGTTTGAGGCGGCCCATCACAGGTACATGGCCAAATGGTCTCTGACTATGGCGCACGAACTGGTGCACGGTTGGTTGTGTTTTCTGGAAGGGCACAAATCCTTCACGCCGATAGACATGAAGCCGTAATTTTACGAGAATACCTTGCGAGGCGAGTCCGGAAGGGTGTGGGAAATACGGGCGGTCGGCGGCGAGACCCGCTGGACAATGTCCCAGGAGGAACAGTTCTTTCTCCACAAGCCAGAATCCATTAGGGCTGGTTTCATATGGCTGGAATTTAGGAAGGGTGGGTATCAGAGGATGGCTAAAGTTACGCCCGAAGCGATGAAGGACCTCGCAAACGGCAGTACGCCCCCCCCCCCCCCCCCCTTCCCCCAAGACCCCTGAGCCTCCCACTTCCAACCGAGATCGTCGGTCTGCGCTGACACCGCTGGCAAATAGGAGTCAAGCTGCCCCTTGAGACACTCGCCGAAGTGGGCTATATCGCGGCGATTGAAGAGGGATCGTGGTCAATGACAAGAATAGAACCGATTTGGCGGCAAGAAGACCTCCTGAGTGGCCGTGCCAAAGACTTTGTGCCGGAACGTCACGACCCAAAGCCTGCGGCCCAAGTGATTGCTCCTGTCGCGAAGCCTGCGGTTCCACAACCAGTGCCCGCGTCTGATGGCCGTGGGCGGTCTCCCTCCCCTCGGTATGGCGATCTGCCATCGCCCGCTCCGCGCCGACGGCCTTCGCGTCCACGCCTACCTTCTTCCGCTCCATGCCCACTGTCTCCCATTCTACCGCCAGCGTCTCCGACTCTAGAGTTCCCCTCCTATTGCTTACCAGACCGGACACGTCGCAAACCTTCGCTCAGTACCTTCGTTGACCACGATCTATCCCCCCCAGGTACCGCCCGTCTCATTTCGGTACCCCTAGACACAAGCACCAAGATGACGCTGCCAAGGTGGGACCCGCCAACAAGACCGCCTCGGGGAATCCTGCGGCTGGAAACCAGCGGGCCGAGCCTGCCGGGGCCGAAAGCACCTGCGCTACAAATGCCGCACAGTCAACGTCTGCTCCGGCCCTCCCCGGCAAGGCTAGTGCCGCCGCACCAGCTGTCGCTCATGCTGCTGGTGCCTCTTCAGTGCACAACAAGCCGGGTACTACTACCGCGACTAGTTTCGCGGTGGGCGAAGGTAGTAGATTCATGATGAAGCGATTTGTCTTTTCCACTGTCGTCAAGTAGGTAGGTAGTCGGAAGCGTGCAATCAAATTCGAGGTATCTTGCAAGGTGACAAAAATCATGCACATAAATGACATATGGAACCCAACATCCTCATCCAACACTTAATCAAACCATGTCCTCAGCGCGGCCATTATACGGCGCACCCCCATTTTGTCTCACCGTGGCCGGATGCGGGTAACTCACCCCCTGCTCGCCCTGCCTCGACACATCCATACTAGGCCCACCATTCCTCCCATACGCGGTGGCACTGCTAGCATCACTGCTCCCTCTCGCCTTCGCCCTCCCCATCATCGACACCCCGCGGCGCCCAGCCCTCCTCTTGCGCCCCCACCCATGCTTCCGCACCCACGACGCCTTCTCCAGCACCTCAGCCGGCAGCGCCGCCGCGCCAGCATAGTCAAACACGCGGTCCCTCCTCAGCGGGATGTGGTTAAACCGCCAGTCCCACACCGCCGCATAGTTCAGGCGGTACGACATGAAGGACACGACGGTGCCGATGACAACACCAGCAATAATGTCGTACCAATTATGCGCCTGGTCGATGGTCAAACACGCAGCCAACAGCGTGGCGCCCAGCAAGGGGGCGAGCAGCAGCGCGAGCCAGTAGAAGCTCGCCTTGAAGTTGGCCCAGACCTTGAGCTTGCCGTTCATCCACAGAAACAGAAAAATGTACCCCGCAAAGGCGGTCGTGGCGTGGCCCGAGGGGAAGCTGGTCATGGCCGTCTTGATGGCCTGCTTGTCCGGGTTGGTGCACACCTCGTCGGTGTACATGATCTGCTGGAAGCCGACGCCGTTGAGGCCCGTGCTGTTGCGGGTCGACGCGAGCGAGACGTCGGGTTGGCAGACGTCGAGGAAGTAGGGGCGGAAGCCGCCGATGAGCATCTTGATGACGACTTGGAAGAGGGTGCCGAGGATCAAAGAGTAGAGAAGACCCAGCACGGCGTTGTTGAGGTCCCAGAAGGAGCGGATGCGGAGCTGGGCGAGGAAGAAGATGGCCAGCGGGATGACGGCCGCGAGAACGCCCGAGAGGGTGGGCGAGATGATCCAGCCGCGCTCGGGGTAGGCGAACTGCGGGTAGACGATGTCGCCCGAGGCGTCAAAGGTGATGGGGAAGTTGCGGGTCGGGGCGTAGGGGGCTTGGTAAATCTGAGGGATGAGGCGGTTAGAAGATTGTCGAGTTGGAAAAGTGAGGAGCCAGAGATGTTCCAAACTCACGGCAAGGGAGGCGGCACCCAGGACGGCCATGGTCAGAAGATCCCGCCATGAGACCTTGATAAAATAGATGACAAAGTGAGCAAGCTGACTCCATTTGGACTGTCCATTGCGAGGCGGCTTTTCTACTGGTGCTCTTGGTGCTGTTGGCTCGCGACGAGCCTCGCGTCGGTGGAAGGGCAGCATCGTGGGCCGGGTGCTGGTGCCAGGCGTTGGGTTGGGAGGCGATTCTAAGGTAGCATATGGTAGCAACTGGATTAAGATGATTGAGCCGACAAGGACTCAAGGGCTCGCAAGCCCTGTGGCGGTTATAGACGCGATGAAGTGGTGCAAGGGATTGAAGAGGCAAAAAGTGCGAAATCAAGAGTTAAAAAAATAGAGATGCAGACCCGCGGAAATGGCAAAGGACATTTGAATGAGCTGTTGTGGGATCGCCGCCCTTCCATAGCCTGCTTTGCCCGTTCATGTTTTCTGGGCTTGCTGTGTCGGCCCTGTCGGGACGGTCGGTGATGCAATGCCAACATTGGCATCTGGTCGTGTGTGCGACTGTTTGGTGGCTTAGCCTCTTGGCGCTGCCGGTGACGTCACAGTCACTCGCTGCAGTCAGAGCCCAACAGTAACAACAGACAGCAAGGCACGACACCCACGTTCCCCCGCCAGGCTCGGACGGTTGTCACCAATCTGTTCTCATCAGTCTTTTCCCAGCCTCCAACTCTGGTCTTGAGGAGTAAACCAAAAAAATCTGATGTTTAACTAACGCTAAAGTTAGTTAGGGTTTTCGATAGTTAACCAGGGCTCCCACTAGACGCACGGGTCGGCTCCCACTAGACGCACGGGTCCGTGCGCTTACGTAAACCTGAAAACCGGCTTATATAATCTACAAAATGCATCTAACGCAGCGTTGCCCACCACCACCCGGAAGACTTCAACACCCAAGATCACCACCACAAGCACTCAATTCAATCAATCCGCACAACATCTGAATACCGCTTTGGGCACGCCCGAGAGGTTCTTATATGGCCAACCTCACCGCAAGCTGTACATTGACTTTGCCGCTTAGCCCGTGTTGCCTGCGTTGCCTCAACAACCTC
>MU863679.1:12272-22684 GCA_033575675.1 Parathielavia hyrcaniae | reverse complement strand
TTCTCTTTTTGTATTTGCAGGCTCAGTCACTGATCGTTTCCTTGATTTTTCGATATGGGTTTTTTTCATCCGGCCTGCAAGGGTGCGGTTTTCCTATATAGTAAATAGTTGAAGGTCCGGTACGCCCCCAGGGCATAGCGGTGTAGGAATAATAATAATACTAATAATAATAACAGTACTGCCAAAGTCATGGCGTATCGGAGTTAGCGATAACGGCTGGACAACCGATGAGGTTACCTTCGAGTGGCTTCAAGAGGTCTTTGAGCCACAAACTCGAAACCGGACTGTTGGTTAATATCGGCTTCTCATTCTCGATGGTCATGGAAGCCATTTGACGCCTGCATTCGACAAATTCTGCACTGAGCATCGGATCCTTACAGAGTGCATCCCTCCACACTCGTCGCACTACCTCCAACCTCTTGACGTCAGCTGTTTCGCTGTGCTTAAGCGGACGTACGGCGACCTTGTCAAAGCGATGATAGCACTCGGGGTTTATCACATCGACAAACCAAGGTTCCTCGAACTATTTCTTGAAGCTCGGAAAAAAACCTTCAGCACAAAGAACATCGTAAGTGGCTTTAGGGCTACAGGGCTCTTGCCTTTCAATCCAACTCAGGTTCTTTCTCGGCTGCAAACCAAAATACGGACACCAAGTCCCCCTCCTGCCCCTGAGCAACCGCCAAGTCTGCCTCTCAAAACGCCAGTCAATATAGCCGAGCTTGACTCTCTCCAGAGAAAACGCCAGAGAGAGAGAAGCCCAACAGATCAGGCGCTTCAGAAGATCATCAAGGGCTGCCAGATGGCAATGCATAACGCTGTTCTGTTGCGGGAAGAGAACTCGCGACTTCGAGCCGAAAATGCTCGACAAAGGAAAAAGCGGGCACGCCGAGCTTTCATTCAGACAGGGGGGGCTATGACGATTGGAGAAGGGATGATACACATCGAGACCTCCCAGAATGCTCTTCAGAAGGGTCAAAGAAGCCAGGAAGCTCGTCGAGAGATCGAAGAAGGAGAGACGGGGCCATCGGACACCACTACGTCAGAGGCACGAAAGCGTGCGCAGCCAAAGTGCAGTGTTTGCGGCTCAATCGAGCACAACGCCAGGAAATGCCCTTGTAGATAAGGACTCGAATTATGCAGATCGCATTCCGAATTGACTGTTTTTCGTGTCCCGGTGTGCGTCCAAAGTTGAAATGGAGGGGTGTGGGGCTGCAAAGTGTCCCAGAAGGTGGTTTGTCCCGGAAGGTGATAGATTACGTTAGTGGGCGCCAGCCTAACGTAACGTTAGTTACCGCGCAGATACATACTATAACGTCCTCACACATCTTGGCCCAATACGACCCGGACCGGAAAACAGTGGGATGCAGGAGTGCGCAACGTACCGTAGTTCGAGACCTGGACCGACCACAAGAATCTCGAGTACTTCCAGAAGAAGCGGCAAATGAGCGAGAGGCAGGTTCGTTGGTCAGAGTTCCTTGCCCGGTACAACTTCACCGTGAGATGCGGTCGGGTGCAAGTTGCAGCGAGGCAGGCTTGTGAACATTTTCACAGCTGCCCAGCCAACAACCTCTGCGGAGACTTGTGAACGGCAGTCTCACGTTCAGCAGAGTGCCCCCACCCTCTCCCCATCCAATTGCATAGAACCCTCACCACCTCCCGAGTCAAATTCAACCACACCACCAATCCCTTCAAGCTCCCTCCCAAGCAAAAGAAAAGAGCAAACACAAACAACACCCAAAATGCCCCTCCTCCGATACAACCTAGCCCCGACCCTCAACGGGTACATCGCCTCCCTGCCCTCGCACGGCACCCCCTGGATCGTCGAGGACGCGACCATCGACTTCGGCGCCCTCTACGCCGAGTTCTCGGCCTTTGTCATGGGCCGCAAGACGTACGAGACCCTTCTCGCGCTGGAGCCGAACCCGCTTGCCGGGCGGCCGAGGGAGAGCGTCGTGGTCTTTTCGCGGGACGAGCGGTTCAAGCGGGAGTTTGGTGGTGGGGCGGTTACTGTGGTGGATGGGGAGGCCGGGGTCGAGGTTGTGAGGCGCTTGAAGGAGTCGGATTCGGAGTCGGAGTCGGGGGTGGGCTACAAAGAGGAAAAGGATGTTTGGTTGATGGGTGGCGGGGAGTTGGCTGGGTTGTTGATGAGGAGGGGGCTGGTGGATGTTGTGGAGACGGCTATCATGCCGGTTGTGGTGACGGAGGGGGTCAAGATGTTTGGGGAAGGGAAGGTTGGGGGGGATCGGGATGGGGATAAGGGGGAGGTCGGGTGGAGGCTGGTCTTGGACAAGGCGGAAAGGTTGGAGACGGGGATCTTGATGACGCGGTATGGGGTGCTTTATGATTGATGAAGTGTCAGGTGTGTGTCTACTTATGAAATGTGTCTATCAGTTGTCCAGTAAACGCCAGAATGCTATGCTGTGGTGGTGCCTGCTCCCCTACACGCGCTCCATCTCGGTCCCGGCCGAGTCGCTCTCGGTGTGGTGCGGCCGCTTGTCATCGCCGGCTGAGTACCCGTGCGACATCTGCGGGAAGAACACGCCCGGCGCGAAGACGGCGAGCAGGATGCACGCGATCAGGACCATGAACGACTCGAGCACGACAAAGGATGGCTCGTCCTGCATGATGTGGTTTCCCCAGCCGCCCGCCATCTCGGCGATACGGTAGATGCAGCGGATGAGCAGCGCCGCGTAGGCAAACCCCATGGCCCACACAAACATGCGGAACTTCTTGTCGACCCACACCACCGCGCCGCCCTGGAACTCGGGGGCGACGGCGCCGCTCCGGAAGTACTTGGAAGCCCGAAAGAGATAGTCTCCCGCCAGCCCGCCGAACGCGCCCAGCACGACTACCTGCAGGACGATGCCCGCCATGATGGTCCGGTTCCCGTGCTGCAGCAGCTCGTAGCTGTTGCGCCCCGCAGACGCAGCAATGCCGCCACCGATAGCCTGCACCACCAGACAGGAAACGTCGGCGGGAACGAAGATAATGGGATACCAGCGGGGCGCGAGGCGGCTCATGGAGCGGTTGAGGGCGGTCACGGTGTGCTTCAGGGTGAGGTACAGGCCGATGCACACAAGGGTGGGGCCGAGGACGATGGCGACGATCTGGATCTTGAATGCGTCGGCGTTCCAGGGGTTGCTGGCGAGGAGAACGCGACCAACGTAGCCTGCGGGGTGTTAAAGACTGCGCTACGTTGCAATCTCAGTGGTTGTGGGTTATACGGCGACATACCGACACACTCAAGCGCGCATCCAGCTCCCACGGCAATCGAAAAACCCCATGTCCGCTTCCACACGCCGAGAACGATGGTGATGACTGTAGACAACCCAAAGCCGAGGGCGAGGAAGATGTTGACGCCCTGGTTGGGGAAGTAGCCGAGAGTGGTGTACTTGACGGAACATGACTCCGACACCTCGGGACAGGTCTCGTAGCTGGGCCGCCATCCTGGGGGGAGCGATTGGGCCGACATGACGCGAGTATTGGACTTGACCGACCGTGGACTGGCGTCGAGGGCCACAGACCAGATGCGGCGGGAAAGAGAAACGTCAAACGAAAGACTCTCTCAGCGAAGAAAAAGGGGGAAAAAAAGGACAGGACGAAGCGCGGATAGCGCCATCTTTGACGGGCCCATTTAGCGTTGCATTCAATTCACCAAGTCGTTGGATCCCTCGTCACGTCGGTGTCGTTGTGCAGTCCGAGAGCTCCGTCTTGGGAGGCGGCGCGTAGTGGAGGGGAGCTTATCGAGGATTTAAGCGACAGGCCAGCAATCGGGGATTTTACAAGCAACGGGACCGAGTGCGAATAAGAAGGCCCCAGGGGTCGGCTCGGAAAATCACCATTCTTCGATGTTGATTGGCTCAGGCTGCTCACTTGAAGCCGAGTACGGTTAGATTCACGACTCCCGTTCGCCCCAAGATCCAACGGTGCCCCACTAGGCCATCTTGGCTCTCGGAAAGCTTCCAGTTTTCTTCCACGCACGAAAGCCGATAGACGCACAGACGGAGGAAGGTAAAACACGCAAACCCACCAATCGCTTTGAAATCCAAAAGTTCGAAAATCGCCTGCTACACGCGCAAGCGATATTCCAGCTGTCAGTATCGCCGTCAGTTTCGTCGAAAGCTGGAGCGCGCCACAACTGAGGGCGCAGTCCAATTTATCCCCAATTTGGGACGCATCCACCAGAAGATGAAACGTGTGCGTGGACAAGGGCTAGAATACAGGGGTATACGGATCATCTGACAGATCCATCACCCGAAGATTAGCAGAGCAATTCCTCGATCCCCCTCGACCAGTCAAACTGGGTCCCATCTCGTCTCTCGGCAAGCCGAAACGCGTCAAACCTCCAGCAAACCGTACCCGACTGGAGCCGGCACACCCACGCCCAGGCCTGGCTTGATTGCGACCTTCTTCTCCCGTGTTGGGCGGACCATGGATCTGGAACATACCCCTCATCAGAGACACTTTTGACCCTGCATCCCGAGCGCCCCGAGCGTGCCGTCCCCGCATCCACGTGGCAGCCCACCTAATTGCGGCCGCTTGGGCGATCTGGGACATCCGCAATCCCACCGGCTCCCGGCTTCGGGAGGAGTTTAGCCAATCACTCGGGCCCAGGTCCCGATGCGGGAGCGCGGGAACATCTCGACCATGTCCGATCCCATGCCGTCATCCGTGTCGCCTGCTTCGGCATCGCCCGCCGATCATACCATGCCAACGCCCTCGACCCCCGCCGACCCCGGCAGCGGCGCCTCCGATCCATCCATACAACAACCCCAGGGGTACTCAAGCGTCGGCCGCCGGACGCACAAGAAGAGCCGCACCGGCTGCTCAAAGTGCAAGGCAAGGAAGATCAAAGTGAGCTTCTCCCGAGTCGCCCCCTCCCTCCCTCCCTCCCTCCCTCTCTTCTCGCTGCTGAACCGTACGCAGTGCGACGAGAGGCATCCAGCATGTCTCAACTGCATCTCCCACGGTGTAGAATGCCCGTTTCTCAAAGGGGACACGGCAGTCAAGCCCCCCACCCGCGCCTCCAAAACAAAGCCTCAGTCGGCAGCCTCCCCCGCCACCACCGCCCCCTCGACTGCCCGGCCCAGTCCTGCGGCAACGCTGCCCGAGAGCGAAGCTCTCCCGCTCCTCGAACTCGAACTCCTCCACAACTACACAACAAAAACCTACAGCACGCTCACCGCCGACCCCAGCCTCTGGGACTTTTGGCGCGACGACGTGGTCCAGCAGGGCCTGGCCTGCGACTACGTGATGCGCGCCGTGCTGGCCGTCAGCGCGCTGCACCTGGCCTACCACCGGCCCGACCGGCGCGACTTTTACATTGAGGAGGGCATCCTGCTGCACCAGAAGGCGAGCCGGTCGGCGATGCGCGTCATGGCGGTGGCGGCCGGCGACGGCGACAAGATGGACAAGCACCAGGCGGCCGAGCTCTTCCTCTTCAGCGTGCTGACCTTTTTTTTCGCCCTCGCCGCGCCGCGCCGCTCCCACCCGGACGGCACCTTCTTCATCGGCGACTCGGGCGTGCCCGACTGGGCCTTCCTCCTATCGGGCGGCAAGTCCGTCCTAGCCGTGCTCGGTGAGCGCGGCCTCGAGACGTTCGCCCGCCCCTTCCTGCGCTACGGCCGCGGCCGCTGGGACGCGCAGCGCGCCATAATAGAGGCGCGGTCCGGCGAGCCGCCGCTGCTCGACCCGCTGCGCGCCCGCATCGCCGCCGCCGTGTCGGACCCGGGGCTGCTGCGCACCTACGCCTACGCCGTCGACGAGCTGGAGCTGGCGCTCGTGGTGCGCCAGGATCCGGGCGCGACGAGGGACGTGCTCGACGCCATGGTGTGGCTGTGGATGGTGTCAGACTCGTTCGTGCCCCTGCTCAAGGTGTCGGCGCAGGAGGCCGTCGCCATCTTTGCGCATTACTGCGTGCTGCTGAAGCACCACGAGAGTCACTGGTGGCTGCAGGGGTGGGGGGACCATGTCATGGCCAGGGCGCACGAGATTCTGGATGAGGAGCACCGGGCCTGGATTGAGTGGCCGATCCGGGAGATGGGCGGTATGGTTGCTGGGAACGTGGAGAGGTGAATGCAGGTTGGAAGACGAGACCTGCTTGCCGAAGCTCGCAGTACACGCAGCGAATCTGGACAGTGTCTCTGTGTCTCAGGGTACATACTACACTAAAAGGCCAAAGATCGAGGCTCGGAAGCATCAGTCCTTATTGCCGTCCGGCCCAGTACATACTGCGCGGTCCCGTTCCTACTTTTTGCTCCGCTCTCATTCCGTTTGCCCTCCAACACATTATCTCTTCATCGATTTTCCTCTTCCTGCCCTCGCTCTCCCGGCCGATGCTGTTCCCGGCAGGGCGGGGCAATTCCCGGGGCTCACGGGCTTCTCGGCCGGCCTGCCGAGCTGGAAATGTGCAGGGCAGGAGTGTGGGGCTCCTGCCGCTTTATGTACGAGCCTACGTCATAGATCGGTCGAGCTTCTGGAATTCGAGAAGGAAACAACTTGGAGCAAGGAAACGAGCTAACGTAGCTAGTAAATTGAACCTCCCTGGATCCATGCCCTGAAAAAGAAAGGATCGGGTTGTTTTCCTTTCCTCGCCAGAGCGGATTTGAAGCCATTTTCATCATCCGCATTGACACCCCCTGCTACCGCAGTAGCACTTACTCGCGTACAAGCACCTACTCGTACCGCACAACGATTAAGCCATGCCTGCCGAACAGATTCCTGTTTCCAACCCGCCGCCCCTTCCTTCCCACCTCCCGGACAGTGTGTTGGAGCTCTCTGTGCGGCGCCAGCCGAAGCCCCTCGCAGACGATGTCCGGCGGTCCCTCAACAGCTTCCAGCGGGCAGCAGAGTACATCGCTGCATGTAAGTTTCACTAAGATGTGTACGTATACAAACAACAAACTTGCTGATACGAGCAGCCATGATCTTTCTCCGCGACAATGTCCTGCTACAAGATGAGTTGCGGCCCGACCACATCAAGCCACGCCTCCTCGGTATGTTGGTGTCTTGTCCCTCCTTGAAATTCGTAGACATTAAGCTAACCAGAACGAGGCCATTGGGGCACATGTCCCGGCCTCATCGTTGTCTGGTCGCACCTGAACCTGCTCATCCGCAACCACGACCTCGACATGATCTTTGTCGTCGGTCCCGGCCACGGCGCGCCGGCCGCTTTGGCTGCGCTGTGGTTGGAGGGCTCACTCGAGCGCTTCTACCCCGGTCAATACGACCGCAATGCTGAAGGCCTGAAGAACCTGATCACCCGCTTCTCCGTGCCCGGTGGATTCCCGAGGTGAGTGGAGCTGTTCTGAAAGTGGGAAGCCCATGGGGATTTCTGGTCCTAATACCTTGCAGCCACATCAACGCCGAAACACCCGGTTCCATCCACGAAGGCGGAGAGCTGGGGTACGCACTTGCCGTGTCGTTCGGCGCCGTCATGGATAACCCCGATCTCATCGTGACATGCGTCGTTGGAGATGGCGAGGCCGAGACGGGCCCGACAGCAACGTAAGTGGGAGCGCTCTCGTCGTTGTGTCCAGCAACTCACAGCGTTCAGGGCGTGGCATGCCATCAAGTACCTTGACCCCCGGGAATCCGGCGCCGTGATTCCTATTCTGCATGCCAACGGCTTCAAGATCAGCGAGCGGACCATCTTCGGCTGCATGGACGACAAGGAGCTGGTGTGCCTGTTCAGCGGCTACGGCTACCAGGTGCGCATCGTGGAGGATCTGGACAACATTGACGACGAGCTGCAGGATGCCCTGGAGTGGGCAGTAGCCGAGATCAAGAAGATCCAGCAGGCCGCACGATCCGGGAAGCCGATTGAAAAGCCGCGGTGGCCCATGTTGGTGTTGCGCACGCCAAAGGTAGGCAGGACCCTCGGTTGACTGACCGAGTGTATAAGACACTGACAACGGCAGGGCTGGACTGGACCGAAGGAGGTCGAAGGGAAGATCATCGAGGGTTCCTTCCACTCTCACCAAGTTCCGCTCCCCAAGGCCAACAGCGACAAGACACAGCTCAAGGCACTCAACGACTGGCTGTCAGACTACAAAATCAACGAGCTTCTCGACGGCGGGAAGCCGACTGACACGATCCTCAGCATCCTCCCGAGCAAAGACGAAAAGAAGCTGGGCCAAATTAAGGCGACGTACGACCCCTACATCGGCCTCAAGGCCGTCGACTGGACCGAGTTTGGCGTCGAAAAGGGCAGCCAGCAGAGCTGCATGAAGATCACGGGGAAGCTCCTCGACAAGGTCTTCCAGGAGAACCCCAAGACGATCCGGCTGTTCTCGCCCGACGAGCTCGAGAGCAACAAGCTCGACGCCGTCCTGGATCACACGCAGCGCAACTTCCAGTGGGACGAGTACTCGCGGGCCAACGGCGGGCGCGTCATCGAGGTGCTGTCGGAGCACAACTGCCAGGGCTTCATGCAGGGCTACACGCTGACGGGGCGGACGGCCATCTTCCCCAGCTACGAGTCCTTCCTGGGCATTGTGCACACCATGATGGTGCAGTACTCCAAGTTTGTCAAGATCGCGCGCGAGGTCCGCTGGCGCGGCGACCTGCCGTCCATCAACTACATCGAGACGAGCACGTGGGCGCGCCAGGAGCACAACGGCTTCTCGCACCAGAACCCGTCCTTTATCGGCGCCGTGCTGAACGTCAAGCCCGAAGCCGCGAGGGTAAATACCACTCCCCCGCCCCCATTTTCCCTCTTGATGACCTTTCCTATGTCACAAATACTTTACTCACTTCCTGCCAGGTCTACCTCCCCCCCGACGCCAACTGCTTCCTCTCGACGGTCCACCACGTCCTCAAATCGCGCAACAAGACCAACCTCATAATCGGCTCCAAGCAGCCCACGCCCGTCTACCTCTCCGCAGCCGAAGCAGCTGATCACTGCCGCCAGGGCGCCTCCATCTGGTCCTTCGCCTCGTCCCCACTCCAACCAGACCAAGACCCGGACGTGGTCCTCGCCGGCATCGGCGTCGAAGTCACCTTCGAAACCGTCGCGGCCTCGGCCCTCCTCCGCACCCTCGGGCAGCTGGCGGTGCGCGTCGTCAACGTGACCGACCTGATGATCCTCGCGCCCGAGAGCAAGCACCCGCACGGGCTGAGCAGGGAGGCCTTTGAGGCCCTGTTTACGCGCGACCGGCCCGTGCTGTTCAACTACCACGGCTACGCGACCGAGCTGCAAGGCCTGCTGTTTGGGCGGCACGGGGCCGGGGCCCGGATGCGCGTGAGCGGCTACTGCGAGGAAGGCAGCACGACCACGCCGTTCGACATGATGCTTGTTAATGGGGTGAGCAGGTTTGACCTGGCCGAGGCGGCGCTGCGGGCGGTGGCGGAGAGGAATGAGGGGGTGAGGGAGCGGTTGGATGAGTTGGTTGGCGAGGTGAGGAAGAGGGTTGAGGCGGTGAGGAGGTTTATTGCTGAGCATGGGAAAGGTTATTTTTTTTCTTTTTTTTTCCCTTGGTTGGGGTGATTGGGGTTAAAATTTGATGCTTTGCTGACTGTGTTTTAGATCCCGACGACATTTACGACATGCCCAAGTTTGAGTGATCTGGGTCGTTATGGGCGGATCGGTCTCTTGTTACTTAGTCCTTGGTTCTCTGGTAATTAATTAGTGTTTTGGGGAAAAAACTTGGTTTGGCCCTTGGATTCTACATTCAGGGACCAATGTCGCTGCAATGTCGCCGCCATGTCACTGTAATAGTGGAGATCAAGGCGAGGAACTCTCGAGAGATCGCAGCATCGATTAGGTGGTTTCGTGCGTACAGAGACGTTGCTGAGGGTGAGTTTTACATGGTGTGTGGTGTTGAGCTGAGCACCGCGCCGCTCCGACATCTTGGAAACCGTCACGGTGAAATATACTTCGTCCAGACGTTCACGTAGGAATACGGAGGTTACAGGCAAAAGTTTTCCAAGTGGGCCAGGTACCGGCAAGGGTCACGGTCAGGGGCCCACTCTCCCTTCCAATGTACCAACGCGTCGCGCGCGGCCGTCAATTCAGCAAAAACACCACCTTTGCAATGGCTTCAGAGCCCCCCTTTACACCACCTGGCTAGTGGTTCAAGAACCCTGATATTACCCGCAATGAGCGGCTTCAAGGTATATTCCTTTCTGAATGAGAACACATCCACGTACTATGCCATCTGTCTCACTTGAACTATGACCCCACCAAATCCGCTAATATAACCCTAACCCTGTGACATCTGGAACTTTCTTTCAATGCTGCCAGGTGCCAGGACATCAACAATACCAAGCCCACGTAATAGAATCCACGCACACCAGCGCAAATAAGACAAATAACCCGTTTTCGCAATAAAAACAATTAAAATACAGTACTATTTATCGCTGACTAAGCCGCGCTTGCAGCCCCTGAAGCCCCTGACTGGCCAGTCGCCTTC
>MU863678.1:72390-100204 GCA_033575675.1 Parathielavia hyrcaniae | reverse complement strand
GACCCAACAACACCAGCTCTGTCACCATCGCGTCGAGGCTCTCTCTAGGCTGACAGAGGCGCAACGATGTGCCCAGCCACCTGACGAAGAGGCCTGTACAGGGTCCTTCCGACGCCAGTTTGGCCTGCCTTGTTCCCACGAGATTGAGGAGAGGCTCCGCGCCAACAAGGAGCTTACAGTCCGAGATACCCACGAGCATTGGAGGCTAGGCAAGGACCTCGCCTCTGGGGATCTCTATCTCCCTATCCTCGAGCCCCCCCCGCAGTTGTGGTACGTCGTGGAAGACCAGTTACTGGACCCGAGCAGATCCCCATTGCTGCCATCCCACGCGGAGACAACTATCGTCGACAAGCCGCTGCGAGCCGCTAACGTGATCCCTCTCAGTGGGAGCTTGTGGACCCGACGGAGACCGAGGGACGCCTCCATCAAGAACAAGGTATCGAAGTGTCGACGTTGACGCTGGTACGAGGACGTGGACGGGGCTCGCGGGTCCGGGGGACTACAGGAAGACAAGGAAGAGGTCAGGGACAGGGAAGAGGTCAGGGACAGGGAAGAGGTCGTGGACAGGGAAGAGGTCGTGGACAGGGAAGAGGTCAGGGACAGGGAAGAGGCCAGCAAAATAGAGTAGAGGAGACCCAGGGAGGTACAGATCCTGCGTCTAGCGCAGCCATATAGCTCGGGACGCCAGCGCCGGACACCCCCTAGGCTAGTTGACAGATAGGAATAGATGCCTGATTTCCCTGCGATAGATCCCCAAGGCCACAATACACATTATCCCCAATCGCTCAAACCGATCTTTTTGCTCTGGAGTTTTTTTTTTGCCGAGGCTCAGCCTGTCACAGGTGTGGCGAAATTCAGGGGTCTGTGCGGACCCCGTACAATTAGGTCAGCGACCCCGTACAATTAGGTCGGCGACCCCGTACAATTAGAGATACTCATCTGAGTGCGCACAGTACAGACCACTTTGCCATCGTCCAA
Organism: Parathielavia hyrcaniae; assembly: GCA_033575675.1. NCBI lineage: Eukaryota > Fungi > Ascomycota > Sordariomycetes > Sordariales > Chaetomiaceae > Parathielavia > Parathielavia hyrcaniae. The sequence goes on along the minus strand of MU863678.1, from coordinate 99,226 downwards.
AGGTTGCGATGGACGCTGGTTTCAAGGAGTGCTAAGATTCCCTCTCACTGTGTTCTCAATATCACTTCTTTCCCTGCTGAACTTGAACTACAATGCCTGAGCTTTGGGGGACCAAGACTGAAGCTTGTTGGGTGTCACGATGACTCTGACTTTCCGACTGACTTCCTGTGTTGTTGTATGCGTACCAAAGCTAAGGTACCTAACCACCTCGGCATCTCTCAAACTGCCCGCCACGGGATGCCAGCCTTGGGTACATGTCGGCAGGTACAGAACAGCTAAGCAATCGCCAGGGCAGTCTCCGAAACCCGCTCAGCTGAGCGTCGCGCATCTGAAATTGAGGGTAGCGGGTACGAGAAAAGGCTTGTTCGACGGGAGCAACTGAGGTGATGAATTGAATGGTATCGGCCCCACGGCTAAACGATGGCTCGTAAGCTCTCTACTGACTGACTGAATGTGAGGATCGACCTGGAAATAGAAGAGAAGACAGGAGAATTCCTTGGCCCTAGTGGGCCTACAGTTTTAAACCCGATTTCACCCCGAAGGATCCCTTCCCGAACCAGTACGTAAACACAAACATAGACGCAGTCATCTAGGCACGCGACGTTCATATTGCCAATGTTCGCCCATTCCACCTCGCGAGAGCAGACGATTTCCCCACCAAGCTTCTCTTGCTTGCAGTTCTAGGGAGTCGGCAGTATCGGCAGGTAACATCCGAGCAAGCACCCCCAGCCGGAAGGGCAAATCTTGCCGCATTGGCCGCAGTTGTTGATGTCGGTCCTCAGACTGACGGATTTGCCAGAACAGCAAGTCTGCCCCAGCGGGGATACAACGCCGCATCCGCCGCAGTTGTTCTCGTCGAAGCTCGTGTCGACGGCCTGCCCGTTGCAGCATGACTGCCCTTCCGGGACGACATTGCCACATGCGCCGCAGTTGTTCGGGTTGGACCCTGCCTCCACCTTGGCGCCGTCGCAGCAGATGTTTCCACGTCCGACGCTATTGAAACAACGGCCGCAATGTTCCGGACTTTTTTGCAGGTCCGCCGCGTGCCCTTGGCAGCACGCCCAGCCTTCGGGCACGACGCTGCCGCACCTTCCGCAGTTTTGAGGGTCTGACGACCGGTCGGAAGGTTTCCCAGCGCAACACGTTAGCCAGTGGGGTATGGCATTGCCGCAAGATCCGCAGTGGGAAGGGTCTGTCGCCAGATCGACTGGCATGCCACCGCAGCATGCTTGACCGTCAGGGACGGCATTGCCGCAAGATCCACAGTTCTGAGGGTCTGTCTGTAGGTCGACTGATTTGCCTGCGCAACACGTCTGACCATGAGGTGTAACGCTGTCGCAAGCTCCGCAGTTAAGATCGTCTGTCGCCAGATCGGTTGGCATGCCGGCGCAACATCCTTGACCGTCAGGGACGGCATTGCCGCAAGATCCACAGTTTTGAGGGTCTGTCCACACGCTGGTCGGCTTGCCTGCGCAGCACGTCCGGCCGGGGCCCACCCTGACGTCGCACGCACCGCAGTTCTGGGGATCAATCAACACGTCCACCGACACGCCTTCGCAGCACGTGTTATAGCCTTCGGGCCCCGCGTTGCCGCATGCTCCGCAGTTCTGGCCATCGGTATTGAGGTCGACCGGCTTGCCCGCGCAGCATGCTTGACCGTCAGGGACGGCAGTGCCGCAAGATCCACAGTTTTGAGGGTCCTCCGACACTGTGGTCGTCCTGCCTGCGCAGCACATCTGGCCGACGCCCACCCTGAAGCCGCACCCTCCGCAGTTCCGGATATCAGTTGACAGGTCCGCCAACTGGCCTTCGCAGCACCCGTAGCCTTCGGCTCCCGCGTTGCCGCATGCTCCGCAGTTCTGGGCATCGGTGTTGAGGTCGACAGGCTTGCCCGCGCAACATTCCTCGTTTGGGCGCGCCGAGATGCCGCAGCCGCCGCAGTTTCGCCGGTCCTTGGAGACGTCGACCGACTTGCCCGCGCAGCAGGTCTCGCCTGGGGCCGTCGAGATGCCGCAGTCGCCGCAGTTGTTCGGGTCCTTGGAGACGTCGACGCACTCGACGCCGCAGAGCTTCATGTCTGGGTTGGTCGACGCCGGCCCGCAGTCGTAGCAAGGGCCGCTGCCGCTGGCTGCCAGGCTCTTGCATTGCTTCCCCGGATTGTGGGGGAAGTTATGCGAGCACCAGTGGGCACATTCCGAATTGCCGCCGGAAGTGGGAGTGGCGCCGACAAGGGTGGCCGGCCAAGCTGGAGAGGTAAGATGGTGTTAGCCACGTGGTTCCTTGTTAGGAACGGAGAGATACGAGGAGCAAAGGCGTGACTGTGACGTACAGAGCGCCAGAAGGGCGATGATCCGAAGACGCAGCATTTTCAGTATGACACTCAGTGCGCGGCGTCAGAAATTGTCCGTCTCCTTGAGGGGGTGATGAGTGGACAAGTCCAGGTAGTCCATCCTAAACCGAAGCCGTCCCGGTCTCTCTTTTTGAAGCAGGCGGTTTGAGCTCAGAGCTGGCGGTTGAGTCGGCGGTGTGCCCGGGTGCCGAATAACAGGATGTTCAGTCCTGGCGTTATCCACAAGCCGCCACCAGCCCTGGAGGCGTCAACCAGCGAAGTCGATTTCAGCTTGCTGTGTTGAGCTGTTGCTTTGCAATTGGCACACGGACCAAACTAGCAATCCTTCGTTTGCTGTGGTCTGCTCGTTGGGGTGATGGAAACGCCGATCCAAGGAGGACGGCCTGCTCGGAGGCGCTCCGAGGCGTTCTAGTGTACGACCTTGGACCACCACGTGCATCCATACGTACTCTGCCCGCGGTTCTCTGAGGCCATTCTCCCAGCAAGCCACTGCAGGATATATTGGATTTCCCTCAGCCCTCCAAGGCTCATGACTCTGTTTCACCCAATGATGGTGAAGGATCTTGAAAGTTCTGGGGCCTGACCGGTTGGCGCGGGAACGGAAACAGCGATAGGCGCGTTTAGGGAGATGCGGGCGATCTAGGCTCACTTTGAAGATTACGTTTAGGTTGGTGATGAAGATGCATGATGTGAGCACAGTGGGGCGATCTGCGACGTGGCCGATCGAGCCCAGATACCCGACACCCCCCACCGCGCTTGATCGTTAGCGTACGACTTTGCGACCAGCTGAGGGCCCTCCCAGAAAATGAACTCACCACGAAAACGGCCTAATTGTGCATAGCAAGGGCAGCAATGATCAGAGCCCTTCTCGAAGCTTTGTTGATAGGGTCGGAAATGATCGACTTTCTGTTGAAGGGAATGATCTCAAATTGATGGAGCCCTCTTGGTAGAACTGTGCTAACAATTGAAAAACGGTTGCTGCAACCTAAAGTTACTTAGTACAGATTACATCGTCAGTGGAACACGGGGCGGCCCATGCTCCGTAGATTCAGCCGCGAGCCTGTGGGTCTGTGCGTTGCTGCATTACTGTAGCGAGAAAGACGGCAGGAGGTGGAGCGGCTGATTGGCGGATTCGGCAGAAGTGGGGGCGGAGGGGCTGTTCAGATCGGGTGACACCACACGGTTTTCAATCCCAGTCGGACACCGAAAAAGTACCTCCGGATACTCTCCTGCAAAACGGGCAGCTTGGACGGGAGGCACCAATCGCAGCATCGGTTGTTATCATGCCGACAGTGTCTTCCCCTTCAGCAGGGAGACATGGCATATTCGAGAAACTGGCCCTTTTGATTTGTGCCCGCGGGCCTGCGGCGCCTGGATGGACGCCTTGTCCGCGTCATTCTCGTCGCCGCCGTCTTCATGACGGCTCTGGTGCTGCTTCAACCCCACCGACCCCGCATACCTCTTGATCAACCGCCCCCCGCGTATTGCGCCTCGAGATCCGGTTCAAGCCGAGCAGCTTCGACTGGAGGACGGTGAAGCAACGATACCCCGTCCCTTCGCTCCGACCGCTGCCCGCAGTGCCTACCGACCCCCCGAATCAGCTCGGACCTGTCCAGCATGACTTTGGCAACTACGTGCATGATGCGGCTACATCACACCGCCAGCAGGCTGTCCGGGCTGCCTTTGCCAAGAGCTGGCAGAGCTACAGGAAACATACATGGTTGCGGGACGAGCTGACGCCCGTGACAGGCCGCGGAAAGACGACATTTGGAGGCTGGGCCGCGACCCTGGTCGATGCGCTCGATACGCTCTGGATTATGGGCCTCAGCGACGAGTTCCACGATGCCGCCGCCGCCGCCGCCCGGCTGGACTGGGCCAAGACAAAGGACACAGCCGCCAATCTCTTCGAAACCACCATCCGGCACTTGGCCGGCCTCATCAGCGCATACGATCTCAGTGGCGAGCCAGCCCTGTTGGACAAAGCTACCGAGCTTGGGGACATGCTGTACATGGCCTTTGATACGCCCAATCGGGTGCCGGGTTTCTGGTTCAACTTTCAGGACGCCAAAAAGGGGCGCCAGATAGCAGGGTACAACGACCCGTCCGCGAGTCCCTGCTCTCTCTCGCTCGAATTCACCCGCTTCTCGCTCCTTACCGGCGATCCCAAATACTACGACGCCGTCGCCCGCATCACCGACTTTCTCGAGCGGACACAGGACCAGTCCAAGCTACCGGGGATGTGGCCCAAGCTGATCGACTTCCGCGACCAGACCGTCAACACAGAGATTGGTTTCTCCTTGGGCGCCTGGGCCGATTCGCTGTACGAATACCTGCCCAAGATGTCGGCCTTGTTGGGTGGCCGCCTGCCCAGCTACGAGACCATGTACCGTGGCGCCATGGAAACAGCAAAGAAACACTTGCTGTTCCGACCCATGGTGCCCGATGACGACAAGGAAGGCCAGGTCGCTCTCTTCCCAGGCGATGTGTACGTCCACGCGGACAAGGTCGACCTCATTCCAGAAGGCCAGCACCTTTCCTGCTTCGCAGGGGGTATGTTCGGCCTCGGCGGCAAATTGTTCGACATCCCGGCGCAAGTCGCCCTCGGGGAACGGCTCGCCCGCGGCTGTGCCTGGGCGTACAATGCTTTCCCCACGGGGCTGATGCCCGAGGTTTTCAGCGTCGTCCCCTGCCCTGCCATCGACGGGCCCTGTCCGTGGGACGAGGAGCGGTGGCAAAAGGAGGCTGGCAAGAACATGCCCAGGGGTTTCAAGAGCGCGCGCGATACGCGCTACATTCTTCGCCCGGAGGCCATCGAGAGCGTGTTCTTGCTGTACCGGATGACGGGCCAGGCCGACCTGAGGGAGAAGGCCTGGCGCATGTTCCAGGCCGTCATGAACGCGACCGAGACGCCGCTGGCCAACTCGGCTATCGCGGATGTGACCGTCTCGGGGAAGCCGGCCCAGACAGACTCGATGGAGGTAAGCATCGCCTCGACCGCGTTTTGTCATCTTTTTTGGTTCTGGATGAGTACTGAAACTGACCCTTGTCGTAGAGCTTTTGGTTGGCCGAAACACTCAAGTACTTTTACTTGATCTTCTCGCCGCCAGACCTCATCAGCCTGGATGAGTTTGTCTTCAACACCGAGGCACATCCCTTCAGGCGGGCGAAATGAGAGGACCGGACAGGAATGGAGAGGCAGATATAGACCAGCGTGTGTACGAGTACATGTATCACGCATAGAACCAGGATAGAACCAACAAGGTATGTTGTCTACCTGTGGTAAATGTGACCCGAGCCACCGCCCCCTTCATATCTCCCCTGCACACCTATCCTCGACACCTGCCCACACCCCTGTCCTTCACACCCCACCTCCACATTTCCCTTCCACACCTATCCTCCGCACCCAGCCTGCCCTCTGCCTCCCTTGCCCTGATCCCCCATCCCTCCTCTGCCATCCCAATCCATGCCATACCCCGAAACTGAAACACCACTTACCGTTCGTCTCCCACACCACCCCTCGGCCAGCCTAACCGGCGAGGGGGCCCGTCTAGGTGCCAGTAAGTTTGCCGGATTAGATAGCATGATTATATGGCAAAATAAGATCAGCAAGTAAGCGAAACTCACTTAGACCTCTTCCACCATGTGGGCACAGGAGATCGCACCCCCCGGGTACGGATCGTGCCCGGCCGCGCCACTTGACGCCGTCGGTGAGTCCGTTCGGGGAGGCCTATATGCTGCCATGTGGCGGGAGATGGTTGTGTGTATATTGCATTGGTAAATGGCAGAGATACAGGTTGTTAAAATGGAAGATGGGAAAAAATGTGAAGAGATGGGAAGATGGGAGGAGATAGGAAAGGATTGAAAAATATGGGAAAATATAGTAAACTATGGGAGAATATGGGAAAAGATCGAAAAAGATGGAAATATATGTGTCACGAACATGGCCATATGCAGTGACCTGGTGGGGCGCGCGGGAGACGCCCCGAGCCAATCGCTAGAAACAGGGGCACAGCCAGTTCACAAGGGAGCCCTAGCCACACCTCTGGCCAGGAGCGATGGGAGCGCTGAACGCTCCCATCGGGCCAGGAGCGACGAGAACGGGTTTCGCTCCTCGCGCTCCTAGACACAACGAGGGAGGAAGCTGTATATAGTTCACAGTCTCTAGGCCTACGGGCACCACAGTAGCTTCCTCAGTAAGCAATTCTAGTGCAAGATTGTCAGTACCTTTGGACATTGCTTGTTGTGAACCCTTTGGCTTCACCGAACCTCATCCTGTTGTCAATATTAACCTTCAGGAGTCTCTCTTAGTGGTCTGGGACCGAGATTCGTCACAATATGGCAATAACTAGATGGGGAAGATGAGGAAACATGGGGAAGATCGCAAAAGATGGCAATAGATGGTAAGTATGGATGGCAATAGATGATAATAGATGATAATAGATGATCATAGATGAGAATAGATGAGAATAGATAGGCAAGATGGGAAAGATGGCAATGAATGAGAAAGATAGGAACAGATGGTGATAGATGAGAAAGATGAGAAATGTGACGGCGCGTGCGACGGAGCCACCATACCATTGCGCTAACCTCCTCAAAAGGATGCCAGAATTTCAAGTCAACAACCTGAAACTCTGAGGTGGCTTATGTACTGTTGACGGCAGCCCCCACTGCCGTCACAAGAAAGATAGAAATATATAGGAACAGATGCGAAAGATGTGAAAAGCTAGAGATATATAGGAACTGATGCGAAAGATGTGGACAAATGGCAATGATGGCGATAGATGGCGAAAGATGAGAAAGATGGGAAGAGATGGGAAGAGCAAAACGCAAAATTTGGTGGGGGAGCAGCAAGAAGGTATATAGACGAACCTGGTCCAAAGTTGGGATTCTAATCAGTAAAACGCGTTGGAAGAGCTAAACTGGATTTGGATGCGGGGGACCATTCTGCGCTTTGGCAACGTTCAATCTGACTTGGATGTGCTGAATTGTTTCCCTGATTTTCCATCTTTGAAGCGGTACTGACGAAGCGAGTGCTGTGTGTGACAGGGTGGGTTGTCAAGACCGGGGGAATCAGAACTGCAGCGCTCGGTTCCGATCTAAAGTTGCCAAGAAAGCTTAGCCCCAATTATCCAATCATATGCCACTTCTCCCACGCGCTAGCAGCCCTACGTCAACTCCATGGACCCCGAAGGACCACTTCTGTTGGATTGGCAACAGCTGCAGGCGAGGATGACTGATTCATGCAGTTCACCAGTGAATGCATCAAACGATAGATAAAGGGGTCAAATCTGGTGTTGAGAGTGTTGCAGATAGATTGATTGATCGGTGCACGCCCCGGTCCATTCCAGTTCCTGGGAACAGCCAGATGTGGGCGTTCCGCCCATACCCAGGAAAAATCTGGTGCGTGGAAGCCCGACCAGGGGCTCGGTTACCCCTGACCATGGCCCCACAAATCTAACAACTTCAAGACATCACCCTCCCAGGCTGTAAAATCAGGAACCGAAAGGGGAGACCTTCAACACCGCAACAGTTCGAAATAGCACACCATAATGCCTATTTATACTGAGGTTGCTGACCCTCGGTCGGACACATATTACTGCCGCCACGTTTCAACCACACTTCATAAGGTAGGCGAGCAACGAATGTCGAATGCAAAACATAAAGCTGAGACACGGTCATAGCATCTCAGGTGCAACGGCGCCGGTTGTATGACATGTGTCACCACCCGAGTCCCGGAAACCTTGTCAGCTTGTGTTCGCTTGCGTCATGGCCATCTTTATTGGCACTGGCTCGAATGGGAACACAAAGGATAGCTGAGCATAAGGCAAGGTTTATCCTCCAAGTGCATCGAAGCCGCGACAGCTTGAGGTAGATCACGCCACGGCGACCTCTCAAGACTTGAGCCCGTCGGTCGACGAACGAACGAGCAGCATGGCCAGATGATTCCAGAGCAAGCAGTGCAGGTAAGAGAACAAGAGGGATGTCCCGATGGATGAGGTGGTCATACAGCGTACTGGTGGAACCCATTCACCCAAGGTGCGTCCGGGTACAAGCGACTTCTAAGAACTTCTCGACTTTGCAAGTCTCAACCCCCAAACTCCATGCCCGATACAACCCCAAGTTTTGCAATCTTAGCTCCCTTCGGTCAACTCCCCAACCCAGTAACTCCGACTTTGCACAATGTCGTCATTCATGAAACATGTTGCTGCCGCGCAAACCTAAAACGCGCCAACGCGGCTAACCTCCAAAAAATCGCAAACACCCCCCGAATACCAACAACACTCCCAAACAACACCAACCGCGCGATGGACACCCACCAGCGGGCATTCTACGCCCCACCCCGGTTCCGCAAGCTGCTCACCCTCCCCAAGCCAAGCCACTTCCTCTTCCCCCCACCGCCCCCGCTGCTTCCTCCAGAACCACCCAACGATGCACCCCCGCCGACATCACCACCCTCAACCCCACCACCCCCGCTACTCCCGCCCCACGACTTCCTCGACGACGGCTTACTAGCACTACTAGCAAAAGATCCCAAACCCACCAGCACTCCACCCCCACCCCCACCCCGACCTTCACCATTAGCACCAGCAGACAAAGCGTCCACCAGCACAGCCCCACCACCATCCCCATCCTCATCATCCCCCCCAGCCCTTCCCGCAGCCGCTGTCACCGAGCCAGAACCAGACCCAGCTCCTCCTACTCCTCCTCCTCCTCCTCCTCCTCCCCCAACCTTATTCCTCAAAATAGGCGGCGGCGTAGCACCACTAGCCCTATCCTCATCCGCCGCTCCCACCGACCCGCGGCGCACCCACGAGGGGACGCCCATGATGATGCCTGCCGTCACTGACGTCGGCAGCGGCGGCGGTTTGAACGCCGACGTCTCCGTCGGCGGCGCACTCGCGGGAGGTGCCGGTATGTAGTCAGCTGCTGCTGAGCCCGAAGAGCGGCGGAATAGGGAATTCAAGCCGCGCGAGCGCGGGCGAGAGGTTGTCGGTGGGTAGTGCCGCTGTTTGGGGAGGGGTTGGGAGGTGTCCTGCTTGGTGGGGTTCTTGTCGTCTTGCTTAGGCTGCGACGGCTGCGGCGGCGGCGGGGCGGCGAGGACTTGCTTGGGCGGGACAGTCATGGCTCGGTCTTGTTTCAGGCCGAGCTCGGTGAACTGGCGCACGGGAGGGGGGCCGATGTTGGTGCTGCTGCTGCGGGCTCGGGTGCCGCGGTGGGGGCTCCTGATCTGGGCCGAGGTAGAGGGGCCGGTGCGCGGCGGCGACTGCAGAATGCTTTCCGTTCCAGGCATGGCATCCGCAGTCGCCCCGGTTCTGGCGAGGAGGCTGGAGCGCCTGTCCGGCGGTGGCGGAGCCGTGGGGGAGGTCGCCAGGTTTGGTGTCGTACGTCCCGCGCTGAGGATGGGCGGTGTCGGGACGGATGCACCGATGGCATCCAACATGTCTGCAATGGGTGTGGCAGAGGCATTCTTGCCGCCAGCACGGAGATATCCTGTTCCGCCGAGGGAGCCAAACATAGCATGCGCGGCCCAGCCCATGTTGGAAGTAGGGAAGGCAAAAAGATCGGGCGAGATGCGGCCATTCTTGGGGCTAGTGCGCGCCTGGGATATCGAGCTCATCGGATCCAACACGTCCATGCTCTCTGGCTTCATGCTTTCGCGGAGCCAGGTATCCACACTCGACGCGGTCGAATCTCTGCGAGTCGCAGCCTTGGACCTTGCATCGCCCCCGTTGGCATCGCGAGCCCGTACATTCGCTGTCCCAGATGACGGGCGAAGCTGGTGGTTATCGGCTTCCCCCGCAGGGCCATTTGAGGCATTGGGTTGAAGATGTCTCCGGCTCTCAAAAGCAGTAGTAGAGGCATGTTGAGCGGGCTGAAAGGATGACTTGTGCTCCTCGTGGCCCGCTGCCCTCGGAGTGTCCGTCTGGGGTGAACAGACATAACTACGCTTCTGATCCGGGCTGTGGTCTTTGGATGGGGTCTCGTTCCGGGACAGCGTTGTGGTCGACAGCGTGTCGGGTGTCGGGGGAAGTGTTTGCAGGCCGCCGATGTGCCCCTGGGTCAGGACTCTCTCGAGCGCTTCTCGCTTTTCCCTTTTCGTTTTGGTTTTGGCATGTGACGTAGAAGGTCGGGTCAACGGCGACTGATCCTTTTCTCTAGTCGCGGTCGATGGTCTCGGTGAGCCTCTCGCGGCGGCCCGTGCGACTTCAAGCCTCTCCAGCCGCTGCAGGGGTGATGAGCCTGCTTCCAAGACGTCACCAATGTTGTGGAATTGACCACTCCCGGCACGGGAACTGCTTGGCCGGTGCTGCCTCGACGGAGTCGCAGTGTTCACCCTGGTCGGAAATTCGACTGCTGACAATAGAGGCCGGGACGACCCGTCCCAGGGCCAAGGACTACTCCCGGGCGGCGAGGAAAGGTCGACGGTCCTATCGCGACCGTAAATGCTCATGAATGAGCTCTCGCTGAGCTCGCTCAGGGCAGGGCTGGCCAACCTGGGGTCCATGCGGGTTGTATCGGGCGTGCCCTCGGGGAGGCGCGGGAGGGTGACGGTGCTCTCGCCGGCAAAAGCACTCAGATAGACACTCCTCAGGTTTTCGGTATTTTCGCTCCGGTCCGAGACGAAGCTCGGCATGCGAATGGGTGTTTTGGCATCGCTAAACGGAGACGGGTCAGATACGGTGTGGTTCTTCGGCTCTGGCGTCGCAGCGGCCGAGTCAATTGGAGGGTATGCAGTCCCTGCTGCCTCGACTTGGCGAACCATTTTTCGCTCGAGGAGCAGCTGCTCGACGCGCTTCTCCAATGCCAGGATCATCCCTATTGCCTCCTCAACGGCCTTGTCCCGCTTTTCCAGCTCCCTGACCAGCGAGTCGTTCAGGTCGTCTCGCTCCTTCGCCTCGCATTCCAGTCTCTCCAAGCGCTCCTCGAGGGCGGTCTGTCTTTCCCGTCGGTGATACAGTTCGAGCTTGAGGTCAAAATTTTGCTTGTGCAACGTGGACAAGGTCTGTTCCATCTCCTTAACGCCCAACCCTTTCTTTGCCTTTGCAGGGTCAAGCCCTCCACTCGATCCCGGCCGGTGGCTGCCGGTAGGAGATGGGCTCCGCACATGTCTGGACCCGGTGGAAGACGAAAGCATGTCGTTGCTAGACCGGGACGAGGAGCGATCGTTGTCGACCAGGCGTGATCGTTGGAGTCGTTCGAGCAGAAGCGGTGAGATGGAGCAAACAGGCGAACTCTGTGGGTGTTCGGTGGGCGTTGTCTGTATGCGGTGTGTCCTTGCCAGGCTGTTGACCGTCCTGGAGGGGACGCCGTAAGGGTCCATCTTCCATTGACGAACTCAGTGTCGGCGAAGGTTGGAAAATACAGGTGATAGATGATTCCGGAGTGTAGGGAATCAGGGCCGGTAGAATGAGAGAAACAACCTGTCAGAAATGCAACAAACGATCAATGCCAAACGCAGGAGCTGCCGGCATTCCATGGTCTGAGTTTCGTTGTGCTGGTGGGAGTGGGAGAAATGCAACCGCGTGGAGAAACCAAAGTGCTTGCAGGAACCGGTGCTAAGCTTCAAGGGTTCAGCTCCCAATCAGGCTAGCCTCAGCGGGAGGCAGCAGCGGGTGTGTGGAACCCCCAAATTTTCCAGGTCGCCCCTGCAGGCGTCGGATAGCACATGAGCTGCCGAGACGGAATTCACGAACGTCAATCCATTCCACTCCTTCCCCTTTTCCATCGAACTGGAATCAAGTTGCCAGGCCATCAACATGGAGTTGTTGATCAATTCCATTACAAAGAAAGACATGTTTTTTTTTTCAGTGAAACTTCTCTTGCGCCTCCCAAATTCCAGGTTCGTTTCCCTTCCCCAGCCTCTCATGGCCAGGGGAGTCATGTGCCTGCCAATCAGCAGGCCCATCACGCTCCCAGCAGCGTGGGAAGGCTCCAAATGCAACCAACCTCCAGGGGCACGCGGCATCTGGGCCCAGGGCTGCAACAGAAAGGGGCCTCAGCGTCGATTGGTCCCCTTTTTGACGATGCTCAGAGCCTCCGACGGTTCGCGTCAGATCGCGGCAGCGGGATTTTCGACCACGCGAGAAAGTTGCTATACAAAGCAGCATAGTCTAATATACGGAGTACGGAGGTATCCATGTGAAGCAGAAGATCAGGTATCCGTATCATTCCAGGTTGCTTCACTCCGTCAACGTGTGGGAAATCACGCTTACTTCGTCTTCATGCTTTCACCGTGCGGGCAAGTTGAATCCTAACCCCGCCATGGTCTCGATCAATGGGCAATTTGTCACCCTCTATTCGTACTGTATGAACTTTTTTTTGCTTTGTTTCCAAGGCATTCGCCGGCGATGAGCCTTTTCCCGTCTCGCAACCTCCCAGCTGGCTGGCCGTGGTCCTGCGGATGCAAGCCTTGACCCAACACAACGAGGCGGTCAGACGACGCTGACCAGTTGGCGTCGCAGCAGCAAGATAACGGCTCATTTCTCACTCCTCCGAGGCCAGACTCCGCGGGCGATTCAGCGCAGCGCAATATCATCAAACAAGCCAGCGTGCTCGCCCCGCATCTTCTCTTTGATGACGCTGCCCGTGAGCCCCATCAACCGGTCACCCAGTTCCTCGCTCTGCGACAATTCGCTTCCCGGCTCGGGGATGGCGGGCGCGCACAGATACTGGCCCCCCTTGTCCGCCACGGTCGCCGCGAACACGGTGGGGACTGCGCCCTCGAACTGGTCCTTCTTGAAGGGCTCCACGAGGTAAGACATGGCGAACCCCCCGAGCGGAAACCTGCATCGCACGTGTCAGCCTTCAGGCGAAAGTATCCGACGACAGGCACCTGGTGCATCAAGGATTGGGCACTAACGCTTCGAAGATGTCCGTCCGACTCTGCTTGGAGCTGACAAACCCCGGATGTGTGGCGTTCATGACGATGTTCGGGTGCCCGCTCCTTGTCACGTTGCGATCGAACCACCGCGTGTACAGCACGACGGCCAGCTTGCTCCGCCCGTACTGGCCATTCGGCCCGGCGTCGCTGTTGATCTCGTCCAGGCTCGCAAACTTGGTGTCGCTGGGCGCCCCGTGGTGGAGATTGCTGGCCTGGTTGCTGATGCGCACCGTGCTGCCCTGCGCTGCCGTCTTCTTCATGAGCGGCAGCAGGTAGCTGGTGAGGATGACATGGCCAAAGAGGTTGACGGCCATGTGCCGGTCCACCCCGTACTCGGTCAGCTGGTGGGTCATGATGCCGCGGCCGGCGTTGTTGACGAGTATGTCGAGCCGGTCGCTGTCGCGCCTGACCGTCTCGGCCACCTCCTTGACGCGGGGCCAGTCACTGAGGTCGGCCTGCATCCAGACGGTGCGGTCCGCCTTGTCCTGGCCGAGCTCCTTCGCGATGGCCTCCTTGGCGCCGTCGACGACCTCCTGGGAGACGGAGAGGATGTACGCCTTGGCGATGTTGTGCTTCAGCAGCGTGTACACCACCCCGAAGCCGATCCCTTCGCTGCCTCCCGTCACGACGGCCACCTTGCCGGACAGGTCCGGGGTGTCGTTCAGTTTGAACTGGACGGAACCCAGTTTCGAGACTGCGTCGCCCCCGAAGTTCTCGGCGATTGTGTTCTCGGGGGAAGTTGTTAGGCCCTGCATGTTTCCCGTCGAAGATGTCATTTGGGACGTACCTTGATCGACTGCATGTTTGTTGGGATCTTGCTGCTGCGGCAGCTCGTTGTTCCAGAGAAGTATCTCGGTTGTCTTGTGTTTGTCGTTGGTCTGCAGCAGGACGGAGAACAGGATTGAGTATAGAGACGAGGAACTGCCAAAAGACGACCCTGCCGGGCAAGTGATCTGCTGGCCATTGATGTTCCAGGACCGAACTGGAGATTTCGGTGTAAGATTAATAATAATAATAATAACATGGCGTATCAGAGTTGTAGGTTTGTCTTGCCCGCCTCGCTAACTAACAGGCGGGATAAGTCGATGACGTCTGCATTACCGTCGCTCAATCACGGCTTGCCTTGATTTCAACAAAGCGCTTGGCCAAAAGCGACCAAATACTATAGGGCTAGCCTCACATCGGTTGTTAGATTTGAAAACACAAACAATGCTACAGCAACTCATTGTCGAATGCCAGCTTGAATTTCCGAGTGTTTGGTAGGCAACACCATCCTCCAAGTCATCCCGTATTTCCCTTTAATACCCGGCAGACAACGGAATATCAAAAGCTGGAACCGATACTTGAAACCTCTGTTCCTCGGTGTCCTAGTGCCACCGTCTCTTCCTCACAGTGGAATAGCACGGGTGCGGCCTCGATACACCAGGTGAAAGGACTCGGAGTGGTCGATCGGAGAAGGAGAGGCTGTTCAAGTTGACTTCGTTAGGACCATAAGGCGCGAAACGGCATAAGAAAAGGGTCTCACCTGCGCCTAATTGCTCACCGCGCTCGGACGCCTCCCCTATCTGCTCAGACTCAGGAAGCTCATATTGGATCGGGTCACCAGCTTGAGTGGAAATCGGAACGGGGTCAGTCTCGTCTTCGATGTTGCGGCCGGAGGCCATTGCCTCTGCTTGTCTGCGTAGATCTCGATAGAACACTGTAAACTGGCTGTGATTAGCAGTGAATTGAGAATGGAAAAGATGGAGACTGAGCTGAGAAGATCACTTGCCGGTTACCGCATACTCGTCATCCACGCTGAATGAGCCAGGTCGCCTGCGCTCGACAGCGACATACTGGCCGTTGATCTTGTGTCCTTTGATGTGCGTTTTCAGATTGGATACGCTCAAGAATGGTCTCTAAAAGCTCGGTCAGAGGCAAACTGAACTTTCGCTGAGGCCACACAGCTCCGTTCCCGTCTGGCCCGGTCTTTGTAGCCGGTTGCATACCTCGACGTGACAGAGTCTACCAGACAAGCTGGAGCAATCGAGTCGGCAGTAGATCTCGCTAGGCATGACTTTGACTTGACCTTGCTGGAAATTGTTAGCGTCGTCAGGAGATAGACTTCGGATAGCCTCGCGTAGGAGCTTTCCTCATTGAACTCGAACGGCGGAAGGTTGGCATGGCGACGCTCATCTTGACCAGTCTTGTACCACACGTAATCGGGCTGGTATTAACCTCGAGTTAGCAGCAAGTTAGAGAGAGAAAAGATGATGACTTGCCTGTTTCATGTAGTCCAACATGATGAAAATCGGCTGGGGTTGCTGATTCAGGTGCTGTTTTTGTACAAAGAAAACTCCAAATGCGGCTGGTTTCAGAAGACAAAAGAAAACTTGAAGGGTACCATCTGATTAAGGCTAGAACCTGGAAGATTTCTGGGAAAAAGCTAGGCTATTAGAGGGAATCTAGCCTGGGATTTTGTGTTTATCCAGCAGGATTGATAGAACCGGACCAAAATGCTCAGAGATGTCACTGGTAAGTAGCTTATGGATGTGTTTCGTTCGAGGTTGTAAGCATAGCGTATAGCAAACTTGACACTGAACATGAGATCTAGGATCAGTATCTAGGTGCCGGAGAAGCTAATAACAAACACGACATGTTGAATTGTAGTTTCCATCCTTTGAGTAAGGTATGTACGCTCTACACTTTAATTACCTCTAGGCTCCTCACTCATTCTGATCAGTAGGCTCTATAGTCTATTCCAATAGCCCCATTCTATCATCCTTCCACACCCATTTACTCTGCTTCCATCAACTCCTCAACAATCCTCTTCACCGTCCCCATCGAATCCAGCGCCTCGTTCTCCTCCTTCAGCCCCCGCGTCCTCATCTCGAAGCTCGGCTCGCCCAACACCTTCTCGACCGCCGCGCGGATGGCCTCCTCGCCGGGCTGCTGCGCCCTCAGGTTGACCGCCACGCCGGCATACTCGGCGCGCGCCGACACCTCGGCCTTGTCGGCGACGGTGCCGGCCAGGACCATGGGCACGCCGTTCATGATGCCCTGCATGAAGCCGCCGTAGCCGGCGTTGGACACAAACACGTCGGCGTGGGCCAGGACGGCGTCGTAGGGGAAGTAGTCGACCACGATGGTGTTTGCGGGGACATGGATGTCAGCGCCGTCGAGCTCGGCGCCACGGGCGCCCAGGGTGGCGACGACGATCAGGTCGGTCCGGTCGGCGAGGGCGCGGATGGTCGGGACGACGAGCTCGCTGTAGTCGCGGTGGATGGTGCCCTGGGTGACGAAGACGAGCTTCTTCTTGTCGGGCGAGCCGGCGGGGAGGGCGGCGTTGGCCGTGACGGTGGGCCACCAGGAGGGGAAGACAAAGGTCGGGCTGAGCGGCTTCAGGGGCAGGCCGCCGATGAGGTGCAGCTTGGGGTTGGGGACGGAGAGCGGGTACTCCAGGCTGGGGCTCGTGGCCATGAGCGTCACGTCGCCCGTGGTGGTGAACATGTCGAAGAAGGAGCCGGTCATGCGGCGGGTAGCTCCGAGGGCTTGTAAGTGCTTGTTGTAGTGCTCCACCACGTCGGCTAGGAGGGGCTTCACCTGCTCGCCGATGGACCCCCAGAGGGCGAGGTTCTCCGGGGTGGGGTCGTAGGGGAGGCCTGGGCCAAAGGGAGGGAGCGTCTCGTGCATTGTGGCGTTGACGGAGGTGTGGAATGTGATGACTCTCGGCATGGCGGTGTAGCCCTTCGGAAGAGGTGCGCCGTAGACGAAAGGCAGGAGGCTGCTCGAGAGGCTCTCGTGGAGAATGAGGACCTCTCGGTGAGGGTGCTCCCTTCGAACTCGTTCAAGAGTCTTCTTCAGCAGACGGTGGACCAGTGGCATCGAATCGCCAAAGATATGCTTCATATCCCACAGCGGATCTGCCTGTGTCGGGGCGTTCGCGATGAACGACTTCCAAGGCCATCGGTTCTCGATGAATTCGGCCCCCAGCTTCTCGATGGAAGCCTTGAAATCAGCTCCGGTGATGAAGTAGATGGCTTTGAAACCCCGCTGGGCAAGGTACTCGCATATCTGGAGAACGGGGGCCGTGTGGCCGGGGATGGGGAAGGCAACGGCGACAATGACGGGTTTGCTGTCGATGGCCATGTCGCAATGGATACACCTGAATGGTCACGGTGAAAGTCTTCGAGTAAGAGTGGTTGGGAATGCAATGTTGTTGGAGAAAGAAGACGGGAGGTAGCAAGGAGGTGTATGTGCAACTTGTGGACAGACGACTGGGTTGAACTGGAGTGCGCTTGTGAGCGTGGAGGACTCGAGGATGTATCCTTTATAAGATGGAATCGGGTACTACTGTCCAAAATCTAGTACTGAACGCCATGTTCGACGAACATGGACTGCATCGCGGACGAGGCCGTGACTGCGGCATAGAATGTTGAGACAATTCCAGTTTGCTGACGGCTTTGGATCAGCAATGGAATCTTCGGTTTGTTCCGTCGAATCCCAAGCCGGTAGCAACATTGAAGCCCAAGAGTCTTCCATTCGATGTCAAACGAAGCACCTCGTCAGCCACGGCAGGGGTACAGTCACTCCCCGGAGTTAAGTCCGCGCTCAAATCTGAAGTCGAATCGCATCGAATGCCCGGGAGGGTGAGAAATTAGCGAGTGTCATCGTTCGAGTCAGTGAGCCTGGAAGCACACCGCCATGCTCCTTTCTCCACGCTTGCCCATTCCTTCCTTCGGTGCAGGGCGATGGCTTGTGGCTTGCAGACGACCGCAAATGGTGCCGTGGTGGTATCCGGATCAAGCATCGAACAAAAGCCGCTGTGGCTGACGGCATTCAGCTCAGGGCTGTGTGACGGGACGGTCAATTGCGATCGGCTGTGCCGCTGCATTTGGGGCGGCGGAACGTTTCCGGGCTGGAAACGGCTGGATTGGTCGGAAGGAAGTTGCACAGAAGGCTGAAGAGGTACCCGCGTACCACCGAATATTGTGCAAAGCCACCTACATACATACAAGAGAGATACTCCGTAGGGCTACGAAAGAAGAGTTTGAAGTTGGAATCGTAGGAAAAGAAATGCCTGCGCCGGAATTGTAGAAAGCGGAGCCTGGGGCCTGTCCCCGCCCCACCATGCCTCGATTTGGCGCTAGTACAACTCTTGTCCCCGCGCCTGAGACGCGTCAAGCGCGTTCCTTGGCACAGCACCGACCTGCAAACCATTATCGAGGCTCGACAATTCGAAGCTGGGTGCAACAACACGATTCGATTATCTCGAAAGTGAACTTGAGCCGCCAAAATGTCTGACTTTGAAGACGAAATGGACATCGATGTCCAACCCTCCAAAGATATCACCTTCTCCTCAGATGCCACGGCCAAGGGCAAGCGCAGCGCCGCGAATTTGCCCGTCGAGGCCGAAGACAGCCTGCCATGGTGCGAAGGCCGTCAGAATCGTTGGGAAAATCGAAATCACTCTAACCCGCGATAGGGTCGAGAAATACCGTCCAGTATCCCTCGCCGACGTATCAGGCCACCAAGACATCCTCGCCACAATCAACAAGTTCGTCGACTCGAATCGGTTACCCCACCTCCTGCTCTACGGGCCGCCCGGCACGGGCAAGACGTCCACTATTCTCGCCCTCGCCCGCCGCATTTATGGCTTCGAGAACATGCGCCAGATGGTTCTTGAGCTCAACGCCTCAGACGACCGTGGCATCGACGTCGTGCGCGAGCAGATCAAGACCTTCGCCTCCACAAAGCAGATCTTCACCATGGGCTCGTCGGCCTCGCGGTCAGGCATCGCCGGGTTCAAGCTCATCATCCTCGACGAGGCCGACGCCATGACCAACACGGCCCAGATGGCCCTCCGCCGCATCATGGAGAAGTACACGGCCAACACGCGCTTCTGCATCATTGCCAACTACTCCCACAAGCTCAGCCCGGCCCTCCTGTCGCGGTGCACGAGGTTCCGCTTCAGCCCGCTCAAGGAGCAGGACATCCGCGTCCTGGTGGACAAGGTGGTCGACGAGGAGCACGTCAAGATCACGCCCGACGCGACCGACTCGCTGGTGCGGCTGAGCAAGGGCGACATGCGTCGGGCGCTCAACGTGCTGCAGGCGTGCCACGCGTCAAGTATGCTTCCCCCTCCACCCGCCCCAGGTATTCCGACGTGCGTGCTGACCCGGTAATCTAGGTACACCGCTCCAGCCGCGCGATGCGCCCAAGATCCCCGACAAGGACATCGTCCGCGAGACCATCACCACACAGGCCATCTACAACTGCGTTGCCGCGCCGCCGCCGGACGCCATCAAGAAGATACTCAATACGCTGCTCAGCACCAGCGACGTCACGTCGTGCCTGTCAACCATCAACACGCTCAAAGTGGCCCAGGGACTGGCCCTCGCAGACATCATCACGGCGCTATCAGAAGAGCTGGTCAAGCTCGAGGTCAAGCCCCAAGTCATGATTACCTGGCTGGACGCCCTGGCCGAGGTCGAGCACAGGGTGGCGAGTGGTGCCCACGAAGCGATACAGACGTCGGCCGTCGTGGGGGCGATACGGAATGGCGTCGAGCTGATGGGCTGAGCTGGCTTTAGGAATAGGTACCGGGAGTCAACCACCGGCGGGCTCGGCAGGGTTGAGGAATGATAAGGGCTTGGGAGGACAATCTGGCTGATATCCGGACAAGCTGGCCAGACTGTCGGGCCTGGGACCAAGAGTCATGAGCTGAAGGGAATCCCTGGCACAACGGGAACGGCTTGCTTCTTCTCCGAGTCAGGGTCTTGGCCCCCAATGCCAATCATGACGGGACTGATAACCAGGAGATTGGGACGGTTGAAAAAAGCACTGCCCAGTGCCCACACTTGGACTCCTATCTTGAGCTGCCAGTGGCAAAGGAACACCATGAGGTTTTCGGTTATCGTCTTGGCTCAATGTTTTATTCCTTGCGAACGATCGTCTCCCGCGCCGTTCCGTCCTTCTCGCCGCGCTTCGCTTCACCCCTGCTCTACAATGACGTCGAGACACTGCTTCCTTCTTCCCTCGTCTGATCTTATCTGCAACGCATTCTCATTTCTGTCGGGCCTGATGTCGTCAATCGTCGCGCATCTCGAGCGAACCCATCATCGTCTTGAGCGTTCCTGACTTGAGCGCATGCACATCGCTTTCGATCACAGCATCCACCCTGATGCTGCTGGTCCTCTCTCGACAAACCAGGAGTTTGAGGTCACGGCTGTGACAAGAAGAGTCCTCATACACAGTACCATCACAATTCTTCACGTCAACCACATGCAGCCAGCCCGAAGCATCTCACGCCACATCACTTCCACCAACCACAACCGCTTTTCTCAGCCCAATGTGCCCAGACGAAGCCATCGTTACACACTACACTGTACACGAAGCAGACGGGAACCCGGCCAATCGAGCTAGAAAACACATCTGCCGCCATGAACGCCACATCACTGCACCTCCTGAAGCCCGAACGAAAAGCTCCAGACAGCTCAACAACTCCGACTCTACCCACTTGACCGAAGCAAGATCCTTACGAACTGCTATCAGGGAGTTGAACGGGAAAGCTGAGCATACAGATTACACGTCGGGTTTCTGATTGCGCCGTCATCTCTTATAGGCCCCTCTCCGCCAGCCACGCTGATTGCTTTTTGCTATGGATAAGTAGCCCCCACTGGGTACGATGCAAGGCTCGACGTCCGACCCCAGCTCTTCCCCACGTGTACTTCCGGGTGGCTTCAAGACAGATCGGCTACCTGCAGCAGCGCAGCCTTCGTTGCCGACGTCAGAGCGGGAAGCCGCGGCATGATCCGCACTCCCTTATCCCGGAGTCCGAGGTTGTGAGACTCGACGTGCTACGGGTCGTTGGCATGACGCCGGCATGTATGGATGAAGTCAATCACAGCAGGGCAATGAGTGGTTGTGCTCACGGTACTTGACAGTATTTTGATGAACACTGTCACCTCATCTTTGGAAGGCAACAGCAAGATGAACGCAGTGCAGGATTGGAATGCTATGGTATCTCGTACTAGGTACTTGTAATGCCGCGGTGACTGGACCACACGTCGGCATTAGGGTGTACATAAAGATCAACGACGCAAAGACAACAAGGGAAAAGGACTTGACATCCGAACTCCCATCTGGCCTCAGCTGGCCACCGGCTCAGCAACCCCCCGCGCCGCCGCCCACTCCTCATTAACAGACCGGTAGTCCTCCGGGCCATACGAGCCAAACACCTGCGCGAGCACCCCGGGCTTACGCCGGTGATCGATGCCCAGGTCGCGCTGCAGCATATCCAGATACGGCACGGCGTCAAAGATGAAGCTCGGCACCTTGCAGCAGCCCCAGTCGACCGGATACCGCCAGCGGCCGAAGCGGTTATGCAGCACCGTCTCGCGGCGTAGCGCCTCGGCGCGCTCGGGCGCGGGGGCGCGGTCCGGGACCAGCGCGCCGTCGAAGTAGGCGCCGACCCACAGGCCCTGGAGGTGGGCCGTGATGATGTTGCTGAAATTGGAGACGAAGCCGACAAAGGCGACGTCGCGAGCGCGCAGGAGGCGTGCCGAAGGGGGGACCATGAAGCGGTACAACATGAAGGACGTCAGCGGCGTGCTGGGCGTCACGGCGTCGGCGCTGTGCACCCCGCGCTGCTTCGTCAGCGGCACGTAGTCCTCGTTCCACACGGGCTCGCGCCGCAGGCGCGGGAAGCGGGCCAAGATCTGCGCGTCGGCTTCGTCCAGGAGGTCTTGCTGCGACGCGAGGTCTTCTAGGGTGGGCTTGGCGTCGGCGAGGGAGTGCGGGACGCCGAGCTCGCGCTCGATGCCCTCCGGGAGGAACTTGAGGGGCGGCACCTGCTTCCAGCCCGTGACGGCGAGGAGCACGTCGGCCGAGAGCTGGGTGCTGTCCGAGAGGTGGACCTTGCCCGGGCTGAGGCCTGTGATGTCGCTGATGTGGACGCGGATCTTACCGTCCTTGACGAGCTGGAAGAAGTCGGTCTCGTAGTTGAGCAGGCTGAAGCTGGTGGCGACGAACATGGCGTCGAGCCACGGCTTGAGCTTGGCCACCTCCGGGTGCGAGTCAAACTTGTTGAGCGTCAGGACATCGTTTCCAAGGATGCCCCAGAAGGAGTCGACGATCTTGCGCCCGAGGGCGGTCCCGTGGAGGAAGTTGCGGATGCCGGGGTAGCCGTCGGCCTCGCCCCAGACACAGGGGCTGAACCAGGTGAGGAGCCGGGTATCTGAGAGCCACGGGGCAGTGTCAGAAACAACAAGCTCTTGAAGGGGGGGGGGGAGGATGCGGGAATAGAACCGTACTAGCGAGCTTCTCAATCCACTTCTTGAGCGGCGTGACGTGGGTAGGCGACATCCACACGGGGCCGTGGCCGGACGCTGGGGTTCTCCTGTCAGCGACACATGTTGGACGGCGCCTTGCATGTGGTCACACCAAGCTGGGGCTAGGCTTGGTGCGGGCTCCAACCGGCGACTTACAACGGATGACCATGTGCGCCTCGACGCCGGCGGTGGCGTAGGCATACGCGGCGTCCCAGGCAAACTTGGTGCCGCCCAAGACCACGGCCGACTTGGCCGTCTGCAACGTGTCGCGGTTCTGCGGGAAGTGCTTGGCGTGGAAGATGCGGCCGCCAAAGGATTCCTCGCCGTCGAAGTGCGGGAGGAAGGCGTCCGACGTCTGTCCCGTGGCCACGATAAGGCGGCGTGCGAAGACGCGCTGCTCCGCGGTGGAGTCGGAGGAGATGGTCAAGAGCCAGCCGCCCTCGGCTCCATCCTGGTGCTCGGCCGACAGCACTCTTGTCCGCAGCCGGATGCGGTCGGCGATGCCAAACTCGGCGGCGTAGGCCTTGAGATAGGAGTGGACGACGGTGCCGGGCACATGGCTGCCCTCCTTGACGCCGAAGCGAGCCGTGGCCATGGGGAAGTCGGGATACTCGTACGTCCCCCACAGGTTGTTGCTCTTGAGGCCCGGATACAGGCGCTCGGCAGCCCAGGTGCCGCCCAGCGTCTCCTGGCCATCCAGGACGACGAGAGAGTCGGACGGGTGGGTGAAGTGGTACTGCTTGGCCGCCCCTAACCCGTACCATCCTGTAGCAGCAATGGTTGGTCAGCGACTTTGTATCAAAACAGGTCTCGAGTTCTCCTTCGTGTTGTCTCGGAGACATGACGAAAGATGCCCGACGATCGAGGGCGGCTAGCGGAGGCTCGAAGGCTTACCGGCGCCCACCACAACACAATCGAACGTCTCGGCCTCCATCCTGAATCCTGATGACTGGAATGATCCTTGGGCCTCGTGGGCTCGTCGACGGAGGTCAATGGATGAGAAAGCGATTGGGGGAGCTCGACAACAACGAACCTCCTTCGGTCGCCGCTGCCCAGGCCCCCCAAGACCACCTCCTCTTCCTCCTCACACCTCAGACGGACCCCACCGAGCCCACCACCTCCTTGCTCGACCGGCTGGCAAGGGCCAACCCGGGCTCCATTATCTTGCAGGACAATGTCGCATCGGCAGACCTCGATGCTGCGCTAATCGATCCAGTATCCATGTTGACCCGCTCGGGATGATTCCTAGCGTGTAATACCCCCCCTGGTATCATGCGTCCTGGGCCCGACTCGCCCGAGTCCCTTACCCTGTTTCGGCAATCCTCGAAGAGCATCGCCCCCTGAGACGACCAGGGTCAGGCCGAGCCATTGGACGCCATGATTGGCTCAGCGCCACGCCCATGCCGCTACCCTGGGAGCTTGGAACCGAGCTGCCGGGGCTTGGGTTTGCCCATCCAGATTCCCACAGTGCTGCCTCTCCCGTCCAAAGAGTGCGCGAGCCGTGGGTCCCCGATACGTGGTGGGCTGGTGGCAAGATGGCGGAGAACGGTTCTCTGCCCGTTGGATCGACAGCAGCAATAAGAAATACCTAGCAAACCTTGCAACCGGGACCCGCTCGGAGAGCGGCGAGAGCGGGTTGCTATCGTAGTGCCCACACATTTGCCCCTTATCAATGGGACCCTGATTGCTTCTGGGACGCGGCAGGAAAAAGCAGAGCCTTTTTTGCTGGGTTTCCCCGGGCCCGAGGGGAACGCGCACAACTTGCGAACCAGAGGATCCGGCGGGGACGACACATCCCGCTCAGGACGTGATCAACGGTCTGCCCGGCCGAAGGAACTGCGAAACAATTGGCATGTTCACCCCATTCATTGAACGAATATTACCCACCGCCTACCTAGGTGCTTTACTGTGGTATAAGGCTTCACTAGCCCTCACGCTCCTTTCTATTTTCCCTTCCACTTTTGCCGAGACCTCGGCGCCCAGCCTTTGCAGCCACGGATTACAGAACGTGGCTCACCACCCGCCAGATGTCCACGACAGACCTAAGCGCGGCCGCGGCAGCCCAGGAGGCCGCTGCGAAGGCTTTTCAAGAGTTTACCGTTGAGGCATTTACCCTTCTCGCCATTGGCGTGTGCTTCACCGTCCTCCGAACCGCCGCCCGCATCAAGATTGTCGGCGTCAAGGGGCTGCGATGGGACGACGTCCTGGTCTGGGTTGGCACGGTTCGTATTCAGCCCCTGTTTTCTCCGAATCAAGAATCGACACCATCTCATCGCCGCCTTCACAGATATGTCATGCCGCCGAGACGGGTCTCGCCTACTTGGTTGGGCACGCCGCACAAGGGCTGGCCAACAACGGCATGACAGATGCGCAAAGGGCAGCCCTCAGCCCTGACAGTCCAGAATACCAGACACGGTATGTGTGCTCCCTTCAACACCGCGGCCAACCTTCTGACGCGCTCTCCAGAGTTCTTGGGTCAAAGATCCAAATAGCCGGCTGGTCGACGTACTCGGTTCTGCTCTGGTCGCTGAAGCTGTCGCTGCTCATCTTCTATCGGCGACTGACCACCGGCGTGGGCGAGGAGTACCGGCTCCGCGTCAACATCGGCTTCGGCTTCCTGGCCGCTAGCTTTATCGCCATCACTGCCAACCTTTACCTCGCCTGCCGCCCCTTCCACAAGTACTGGCAGATCTACCCAGACCCGGGGAGTACGCCGAGCCCCTCGCTGACCATCCCTTGACTTCCATGTATGACCGGTCGCTGACATGCTCCTGGCTGCTCTCAGATATCTGCCAGCCTGCCATCTCCAACCAAGTCGTCTGGATGTACCTGGCTTTCAATGTGACGACAGACCTGTACTTGCTTTCCATCCCGCTGCCCATGCTGTGGCAGTCGGGTCTGCGGCCTATGAAGAAGGCCGGCCTGATGGTGGTCTTTGGCGGCGGCCTCCTGGTCGTGGCATTTGCCATTCTGCGTTGCGCCATGATCTTTTTGGTACAGTGCCCGCTCCTCCCATTTCCTCCTTGTTCCCAACCATTAACCCTTGAACCCTAGGACCCCGTCAACGGCGCACAACTGGCCGGCTCCTGGGCCGTGCGCGAGACCTTCGTCGCCGTTGTGACGACCAACCTGCCCATGATCTTCCCGGCCTTCAAGATCTGGCTGGCGCCCCTGCTCACGTCGCTGCGCAGCACCATGCGCTCGTCGCAGAGCAAGACGCCGCACAGCGCCAGCCGCGAGCTGCGCACCTTTGGCGCCGGCAGCTCCGTCCGCGCCAACCGCCGCGACCCGCCCACGCTGTACAACATCACTGCCGTCACCGCCACGCTCAACGAGAGCGAGGAGCGCATGGTCCAGACGGTCCACCAGGACGGCAAGAGCGGGGTAAGAAGGGGGAGCGAGTCCGACGCGGATACGGGGCATGGGCCGGGCGGCGGGAAAAACTGCAGTATCCGACAGCAGCTGGAGGTCTCGGTTGTGACAGAGGAGGTGGACGCTGATAATCGGCCAAAAGCCCCGAGGCTTTGGTGAACAGAAGGGAAACGAAAAAAAAGAAGAAACAATAAATAGAATGTAAGTTTGAAGTTGAGGGACTGGGCCGCAGGCTCATTGTTTATACTCTACATAGTAACGATACCCGTTAGTACTGCCCTGTACCGAATGCTCCCTTCTGCAGAGTTCATGGGACGCTGATCAACCCATGTATCAATGCAGTGAGTTCCCTGAAACCAATTACCATACCTTACCCTACCGTTTCCGCCTTGTTCGAGTACGATATGCGGCCTGGCTGTAACGGTCCCAGGTGTATATTGCAACCAGCTGGTGACGACTCTACGAGTACACTAAGCTTGGGGAAGAAAAGGAAAGACGAGACGTTCTGGCAGTTTGGAGGCTGCTTTATCGTTTAGTGAAGTGGCTCGAGTGCATTGCTAGAATGTTCGTGGGGCGTCTGGGAATAGCTTCATCCAGAGGTCAGGGTTGGCTGAGGGTTACCGAGGCCCACCTCGGGCACAGCCCGTTACATTCTCCTTCTTTTTCTTCTTCTTTTCTTCTTCTTTGTGGCGCTCCCTGCGCCCATCCCGGCCACCTGTGCCCATGTCTTAGAGCCCGTTGCCGCGGTATTAGCCCCGGCTAGTTTGTCGATCTTCCTCTCGAGCCTTTCTAGGCTCCTTCGCAGCTCCTGCGCGTCGCTTGAGCAGGGCGCAGGGAGCGCCACGCTGGCTCGGGAGCAGCGTGTGCAGCGTGTGCCGAAGAAGCTCTTCCGGGAGCTGATCGTGGATACTGGGGATGCAG
>MU863678.1:32514-67879 GCA_033575675.1 Parathielavia hyrcaniae | reverse complement strand
GCTGCTCAGAGGCAGCGCGGGTTGTGGCATGGCTCATGAGACTCGGACGGCTACAGGAATACCGGCTTGCGATGGAACTGAAACAGGAGGAGGAGGGGAATTCAGGGCCAGACAGGGAGACGGAGGACCTAGGAGAGGCCAACAGGAGGAGGAGGAGTGGGAGACGCATAGGGCTCTAGCGCTGAGCCAAAGCCATCGGCACGCAGCCCACGCTGCGCGCTAGAGTGACGCACAAGGCCGAGATGGCCACCCACAGCACCGTCGTCACCAAGCCGGAAGGATGAGTTCCGGACTGTTGGATAGGAGGGTATACAGGGAACGCCTACACAGCGGTTGCGCTGTGAAGGCGCAGCACGTGAGAGGATGCATTGCATGTAAAGCAACGAGGAGGGACCGCTTGCTCTAGCTGAGCGAGGCATAAGCCTTTGCGGTGTAAGATTTAATAATAATAATAATAATTTTACTAGCAGGGTCTGATGTTGAGCTGGCTCTGTGCTGTGTCCCGGTTTCCAGGTTGTTTGGCCATAATCAATCGGATCAGCGACAAACCGCCGCTCTTTTCTCTGCCGATCGGCGAACAGCGAATGAAAATGGTGAAGGCGTCCACGCTCAGGGCCCGTCATGGAGAATGGTAGGGATCCCATCCACGATCTCGGCGGTAGTTAATAAAAAACCCTTTCCCAGCTGGCATCGAATTCCAGCCACCCAGGGACCCAACGTTGTACGTCGCCAGGTCGATCAGGTTGACCAGCGCGCCGGTACCCTGCGTACCTAGGTACCTTAGCTCACTGAGTTAGGAATGGGCTTGCGCTAAGGCGTAGGTGACGGCGGCTGAAAATGTTCGATCGTCGGCAATCAAGTGACCTGATTGAGGGTAAAAAGACCAGATCTGTGGGCGGGATCGGCTCGCGTACGGAGTACACGTGCTGATCCCAATGATGCGTGACAGATCTTTCAAGTGAGCATCTTACCTATTGAGGTACCGTAGCTAAGGTACTTGGTAATAAGGAGTACCTTTGCCTGTGCCGCGCTGTTTTCAGCTAGCCGCCAGTCCGCTACGGAGTTCTTTTCTGGCTCCCAGCTTCTGCAGTGACCCAGGGACCTTGAGCTCTCGTAGCCCAGAAATTCTGCGTCGAGATCGGCAGTCTTGGGCGAGAAAAAGAAGAGTCAAGGTACTTGGGCAGAAGAGACAGCTGAAAGTCAGAGCCTAGGTAAGGTAGGCTGCCTAGGGCGATGCGCTGGTGGTCCAGGGTTTCATTTAGCGCGGGAGATCTCTGAATCGTGCTGCCGATCTTGCCTGCAAGCAAGGACTTGGCAAGGACGAAGAGGAGCTGAAGACCTGAGTCAAGGCATGTTTTTGTTGACTGCCCTGTGCTTTTGGGCTTGGATTTGGCCGGCTTGCCGAGGGTCCACACGTAGAGCCATCGCCCCCAGTGGTCGTGCATCATAGCGGTGAGGGCTCTACGAAGGATGCAATGACAATGAACGACGAGGTGGACCTGGGGAAGTTGGGAACCGTGGCGTCTTCTCGAAGGCTCCTGTGAGATGCAGGCACGAGCACGGGTGCCACGGGAGGCCATTGCCCAACCATTGCCTATTCGGCATACTCAGTGCAAAGAAAATGATGGACGAGTCTTCACGGGAGTGACGGCCCACCAGGATGGCCGTGGTTTCTTGTCTCTTACAGGCCAGGCGATGCGGCTGAGGAAATGATGACCATGCCAAGTTGTGGCACTCCGTACTAATCACCTGCATGGCATGCATTCCATCTTGGGCCATGAGTATTCTGTACGTACAATAACTACAATACGAGATCAGCGTGACATTGGAGGCCAAAGACATTGCAGGGGCCTTGACGATCAGTCCAACTCCTTCTGATGAGTCCTTCATGCCTTGGGCACGGGGATGGTGTATTGATCGGCACTACAGAGAACGATCAGTCTCCCTTCATCTACAAAAGGAAGCCCAATTCCCCCATCAAGGTCGAGTACTTTTGCTCATCACCATCACAATCCACTTCACCCTCTGCTCATCAACTTGCAACATCGTTCGACCATACACATCCCCCTCAACCAGTTCACACTCCCAAAGATGGTTTCCCTCCGCTCCCTCGTGGCAGCTGCCGCGCTGATCGCAGCGCCCGTCGTGGTTGCTCTGTCGGCCCAACAGACGGCCGACGGCCTCAACATGTTATCACAGAAGTCGACGAAGCTCAACGGCCATGCTCAAAGCATTACCGTCGCCAATGGCCCCTTGATTGTTATCGGACAAGGTCCATTCTCGGTAAGTTCTAGCTCATACGCCCTCCCTCACTTGTAAGTGTTCCTAGACTAACATGCCTCAGGAAATCATCTCGGGCTACAGCGACATTATCAGTACCGCCAATACCCTGATTGCCCAACAGGACGCTACGGCTGCGTTCGTCGGAGCGGATGCTACCCTCGTTTACAACGCCTACCGCAATGTAAGCGCAACTCCGCATTGCTTCTATTCTCGACTAACCACTCTTGTAGTTTGTCTACGCCAACCAGGCCACCCTCAACATCCTGATTGGCAAGGCCGGCCTCTTTTCAACGGTCCCCGTGATTGGCCAACCTATGGCTGCTGTTCTTCGCGGAGTTGAAAATGTTTACGACGTAAGTAATCACAACCTTACCTTCCCGGTCCCCTTACTCTGCTAGATCGGGTTTACTGGGTGTATGATCAGCCCGTAACTTGCCAGAAAGGGCACCCTTGCCAAACAACAGAGCCCAGAGCCATCATTGAAGCTAACTGTCGATTAGACGATTGGCTTCAGTCTCGTCGACCTCGTCGAGTATCGTGGCGAGGACGTCAAATTCGACCTCAATTTCCTGAATGACCTTATCAACCTCACAATCACCAAGTATGAGGGTATGATCTGAGGACAGCAAGCGAGGCGGGGTGCTGTGCCCGTACATTTCTTGCGTGACCGCTTGCGGGATCAAATACACCCCGGCCCCGCAATGGGCGGGCACAACAGAGAAGAGAGGAAGAGCGGAGGGTTGCCGGCACTGTTTCTCCATTGCTGTACCTCGGCTACCACTTCGGGTGGGCCTGTTCGTTGCCCTAGCAAAGCAAGATATATTAGGTAGTCAAAGGCCAGAAATGGAATTGCTCGTTGTTTTCTAGATAGTTACTGCAGTTCGGGGCCGGTTGTCCCTCAGTGGAAAGATCAGTGCATGTAAGTGGTGTGACCACAGAGGCTCAACCTGCATCACCCGGCTTGAGGAGTGTCCAGGAAGTCTAACACCCATTTTTGCACTCTTGAGTCCCTCTTTTGCCGTAGGATCGTGCACGTAGCGGCTGGACACCTAGCGAGACAGCTCCAGGTCGCAGCCATTCTTTCACGGGAGGGATTTGTAACGGTCCCAGGTGTATATTGCAACTAGCTGGTGACGACTCTACGAGTACACTAAGCTTGGGGAAGAAAAGGAACAACAAGACGTTCTGTCAGTTTGGAGGCTGCTTTATCGTTGAGTGAAGTGGCTCGAGCGCATTGCTAGGATGTTCGGTGTGCTGTGGGGCGTCTGGGAATAGCTTCATCCAGAGGTCAGGGTTGGCTGAGGGTTACCGAGGCCCACCTCGGGCACAGCCCGATACAGGATTGCGCCTGCAGGGTTGGAGGGGCTCGGGCACCAGATGCCGCCGCCTTCGTAGACATGGACAAAAAGACCGCCGTCGGTGGGGATTCGCTTGGGAGACAATGGGTGGAGGAGAATAAAGGGGCTCTCGGCGGCGTCGAGGTCGTAGCTGTAATTAGAATGGCGAAAAAAACCATTCCGGCGTCGGCTGATGGAGGAGGGGCATAGAGGAGGTGACACTACCCCAATATGTGATGGTAGTTTAAAGCCGAGAGAGGACTCTGGGAGGGTAGCTCCAAGACGAAACACGCTGTCTACAAATACGTTGGACAGTCTATCTCAAATCAGATAGTATCCATAATTCCCGTTCGACATCGATGTCTTGTAGAAATTCTGGTAGTTCGCATTTACAAGGTAAGTACGGGTACCTCCTTTATGTCCACACAGCCAACATAAGACTCAAGCAACTGAAACCATCCCAACCCAGCCCTGTGGCCCCTGTCCCCCCCAAAGCTCCAACCCCTAATCCTCGCCCTCGGGCTCAAGATCTTCTCTATGGAAAATAGATGGGTAGGCAGATATGTAGGTAGGTACCTAATGACGGTATCAAGTCCAGTAGCGGAACGACGGATGCCTGTTGCCGAGCAGCTCCTGCTCCTGCTCCGTCAGGCCCTCGAGGCGGTGGTCCCGCTTGCCGGCGGCGCGGAGCCTGTTCTCGTGGGCGCAGTACAGGATGCCAAATATGGAGAGGCAGACGACGGCGACCTGGCCGCCCAGGTTGATGCTGTGGCCTGTGAAGTACCGCGGCGAGTCGGCTTGCACGTAGGTCCATCTGCGAAAGGGGTTCGGTTGTTAGTATCTCCTATAACTTACTTTCTACTGGTTCAAGAGACCGGGGAATGGGTATATGCAAGATAGGTAGTATGTCGGAGGAGGGGGAATGGGGAAAAAGGGGGGCTTACGTCGCTACAATACCGCCGATGGTGCCGAGAGTCACGACGTAGCCCGAGGTGACGGCGCGGACTGCAGGGCCGGCAGAGTCTGGATTTGTCTCGTTAGATTCATCCCAAGAGAGCACAGCTTAGAGAAAGGGGACTCACTGTTCATGGCCCAGCTAAGGAACCCCGGCCCCCCCGGGAAAGCGCCGACCGTCACAAAGTACAGCGCCATGTACCGGATGTTTGGCGTCTCCACCCAGCGCAGGATGGCGAAACCAACGACGGCCAGGCAGGAGAAGGCGGCCAGCCAGATGCCGCGCTGCTGCGTCTTGTCGCTGCCGTAGGCGATGGCGATGGCGACCAGGCAGGCGGCGACGTAGGGCGGGACCGACATCAGCTGCGCCTTGGTGTCGGTCCAGCCGAGGTCCTTGAGGATGGTGGGCATGAAAACGGACAGGCCCTGGACGGTGATGTTGATGAGGAAGAAGCCCAGTGCGCACGTGTAGTTGTGGATGCAGAGGACGGCCTGGCGCAGGTCCCGCCAGGTCACGGCCGTGTTGGGGTTCGCCTTGCTCTCGCGGATCAGGCGCTCGGCGGCGATGCGGCGCTCGCGCTCGCCGAGGAAGTGGGCGCCGCCCGGGGTGGTGGGCATCCAGACGGGGGCGACGACGCCGACGATAATGGTGATGAGGCCTTCGAAGAAGAAGATGTTGCGCCAGCGGTCGATGCGCATGCTGGCCACGCCCCACTCGGGAATGCGCGATAGGCCCGTGGCCAGCAGGCCGCCAAAGGCGCCGGCGATGGAGGCGGCCGAGACGTAGATGCCCATGCGGAAGAGCAGCTCGTTGCGCTTGTAGAAGCACGACAGGAAGAAGGCCATGCCCGGCATGGCGCCGCCCTCGAAGATGCCCAGGAAGACGCGGGCGACCATCAGGACCTCGAACGAGGTGACAAAGGCGGTGCAGAGCGAGACGAGCCCGAAGCCGCAGACGAGGAAGGGCAAGTAGTACTTGCCGCCGACGCGCTTGAGGATGACGTTGCTGGGCACCTCGACCAGCAGGTAGACAATGTAGAAGACGGAGAGGGCCCAGTTGAAGCGCACGCCCGTGTTGAGGTCGAGGTCGTCGCCGAGCCCCTGGATGCGCGCGTTGCCGATGTTGATGCGGTCGAGGAAGCACAGCATGTACAGCAGCGTCACGACAGGCACCAGGTGCCAGTCGATCTTGCGCCGCACCGCCGTCTCCTCGGCCTCGGTCCACTCGAGCTCCTCGTCGGGCGCGCTACCGGCGGCGTCTGAGAGGTCGCCATCCTTGGGGGGCGAGTGCGGCGCGCCGAGCCGCGATTGCTGGACTTGCTGGCCTGGGAGGTGTCACGGTCAAATGTCGGCCGTCGATCAAGCACTTCTTGAATTCTCCCTGCTGCTCACCGATTACTTCCTTCTCTGGGTCCATCGTCAACGCCCCTGAGCTGTCGTGTCGAGCGAGAGGAAGCACCACGGTCGTGAAGAAAAGGGAGGATCAGGACGGTGTGAGAATGGGGAGGGATCGGAGGGTGATCGTCTTTTGCAGCTTAGGGCTACCACGCGTGGTTCAAAAGCCTGGTTGATGGGTGGCATCGCAGGGTACATGTATCCATCCCAATTCAGAGTTCGGAACTTGAATCCGTAGCATCCCCGTCCTTTTCTTGCTGTGTCACTACAGTACGACCCATTGATGACTGGGACCAGCGGAGGAGTGGATACACGTCCGGTGAATCGGTGATGGCCATGGTGCTCGACCGGTTGAGTGTAACCGAGCCCAAAAGAACGGAATAGCCAGCTCGTTGTCAGTTGGAAAGCTCGCAATGGGATGCAGTCATGGATTCATGGTTGCGCGGGTGCTCGTCGTCCAGCAGCAGCTTGCAGGCAGGTCATCACTTTCGGCAGATAAAATTTGGCCATCGCATTTGCCAAGGATCGTACGCCAAGACGCGCCAAGGCCGTTGAGAATGCGGGGAAGGCAAGGGCAGGGATGCGAAGGGCAGGGGCTTGATGGTGAAAGCATGGGATGAACCAGGCTCGCGGCACGCCTCCCGCCCCTGGATCGCAGTCGGAAGCTTGAGTCGGTAATTGCTAGCTTGG
This sequence comes from Parathielavia hyrcaniae, assembly GCA_033575675.1. Lineage (NCBI taxonomy): Eukaryota > Fungi > Ascomycota > Sordariomycetes > Sordariales > Chaetomiaceae > Parathielavia > Parathielavia hyrcaniae. The sequence goes on along the minus strand of MU863678.1, from coordinate 61,220 downwards.
TTTCGACAGACACTAGTCCAGAACTCGACCGGACGAGCCCGGTCAGCCGAGGGCCGCCCTGCCCGACGACGCATCTAGCATCTTGGGGTTTCGAACGGCAACTGCAGTCTAACGGTTGGTCATCGCACAATGGTCACTCAAAGAGGAGGGGTTTCATCGGCCCCAAAGAACGCCCAGCCTGCCCGGATGTGCATATCGGCAACTGTGATGAGCTTCATCAAACGCTCCGGCCAACTCCCACAGATCTGTTCACCGGGTCGCTTCCGCCCACAGTCAACAGTCGAAAAATATTCTGCTTAGTCTATAATATCGATGATGTTTTGCATCGCGTATGAAAGGTGCCTTAAAGTAGGAGGATTAATTCTGATTATCACGTTCATTTATCTCTGCATGCTAATATACAAGACAGCAAACTGAAACTCTAGGTAAAACAATCGCTTTTTATACATCAATTTATCGAAACGTTATCAACTCAGACCAAACCCGCCCCGCCTCTCGAGATTTTGCTCAGCTCAACGTTCACCTAGATATTCGCAGTGTTGCTTGCGCCTTAGAAAGAAGAAACGCCAAGCTACTCGTTGTACAGTACATAGCGATACCTCGGCTTGCCCGCATCCATGTCCACAATCGCTTTGTTAGCATTCTTCATGGAGATTTGCTCAACCCACGGCTTGACCTTCTGGTCAACAGCGAATTGCAACATCTCCATGATAACACTCGGGGCCCCGATCGCCGAGCCCGTGATTTTGAGCCGCTTGAAGAGGAGCGGGAACTGCACAATGGTCGGAAGACCTTCGTCGGGGGCGCCGAGCTGGACGAAGGTGCCGTCGAAACGCAGCAGGGACAAATACTGCATCAACGGCATCGACGACGACGAGACGGTGCAGATGATGATGTCGAGCGTCGAGGCGTGCTTCGTGTCCCAATCGGCGTCCTCGCCCGTGGCGATGAAGTCGTCGGCTCCCAGCTTGAGCGCATCCTCCTTCTTAGCCGACGACCGCGAGATGGCCACCACCTTGTCCGTCTTGAGCGCCTTGGCCCACATGACGGCAAAGTGGCCGAGCCCACCCAGACCAATGACACCAACCGTCTTGCCGGGTCCGGCACCGTGGTGCTTGAGTGGCGTGTAGGTCGTCACGCCGGCGCAGAGCATGGGTGCCGCCTCGGCCGATGGGATGGCGTCGGGGATCTTGAAGACAAAGTGCGACGGCGACCGGTGGTAGAGGGCGTAGCCGCCGTACGACTTGCCGCCGTTGAGGTAGGTGCCGTTGTACGTGCCGACGTTTCCCTTTGGACAGTAGTTCTCTAGGCCTGACGTGCACATCTCGCAGTCGCCCTTGCGGCCCTGGCACGAATCGTTCTGCGCGCCCACGCCCACGCGGTCGCCCACCTTGAACCCGCCTTCGGCCTTGGAGCCTACACGCACCACGTTGCCGACGATCTCGTGGCCGACGCAGCAGGGGTAATCTGTTGGGCCCTGTCGATCTGTCAGCATCTCGCATGTTATGGTACACGCTGGGGACAGCTTTCAACCTACCCAACCGCTGCGAAGAGTGTGCAGGTCGCTACCGCAGATACCACAGTGTGTGACCTTGATGTCGACATCCGTCTCCTCCCACGGCTTGGGCTTGTATTCACCCCATTGCATCATACCCTGGACCGCTGACGAGTCATGGCCGAGCCAGCCCTGAAACTTGTAATCGGAAGAAGGCATGATGTAATTTACGTTTATCGTAGGAGATGGCGATGAAGTGTCGTGAAGAGGACTCGAAGTTGTACACAGAGGAAGGGAGAGATCAAGCCAATGGCTAGAGGTTTGGCATACGAAAGTTCGGTCGAATTAACAGAGGTTTTGGACTTTTAAATACAATTCAATATATATCATATAACCTGGAAGGCAAAGTTCCTCCAAGCCGGATTTCCAGCGGATTCGGGTTTGCCGGCGCCATGATATCAACTCCTGACTTGGCGAGGACAAGGGTGTCACAATTGTCAAGCATGGCAGGGTGTCGGCAACTGGACACTACTGCAGCTATCATGGAGTTATAGTTCTTCCAACTTTTCCACGGCCTTCTTGGCCTAACTCCTCTAATATCCGCTCAAAGGCGATAGCAGTCCACATGTGAGACCTACTGAATGTATGTAGTAATGCGTGGTGGAGCTGGCCGGTGGCGGCGATGTTGCCTTGGCTCGCTCAAGGCTCGGCATCGGCTTGCGCTTCCATGGGGTTATGGGAGATGGAAGAAGTGGGACCATGACGCGCATAGCCTGTCCGGCCCTGTCTGGGATTCGGGAGCTCATCGGTGTGGCAGCTGTCCATCCACCACAGTAATTATGATGCCAGGATGCATACCATGAGGCAAAAGCTTCGCTGAAAACCAAGCATTCTCCGGGTGGCTCGGGTGACTAACACGTTGACTGTTGACCGTTGATTGTTGTTTTCACATTGGCCCCTGCTAATTAGCGCAGCTTTTCGTCGTCGACTGATAATTTGATGAAAAGAAGGCAATCACTTGTTGAGGCTCTTTATCTTGACAAACAACACTGCAGTACTGTCGACTGACGTTGGAATGAAGTGAGCAGCCAGAATCGTGGTTCGATAAGACTAGACGTAATACGGTACCCCTGAGTGCCGTTGTTTTGTAAATGCAGATCCATCATGAAGGCCCTCATCGTATCCTCGACCCGAACTGCGCTCACACCGTCCCGAGTCATCAAGGGCGCAATTGCTATCATCCCCACCCCCTCCCCCCTGAGTCCCTGGACTGAAGGTCGTGGAGGTACCAGCCAACTCTTCCACCTAGACACACTGACTGCAGATAGCCGAGCCCACCGACTCTACCTGAGAGGCACGGTCCGGGCCGCAATTGCTCCTGACGCAAGGCGCCGCAAGGGACCGAATCTGCGACGCAGCACTGCATTGGCAGGGCAAGTCAAGCATGCCGCAGCCGGCCTCGCTGCCGGCATTGATCATGCACGAGATCTGGACACCTGGTGTTAGCCTCGCTAGTTCCTAAAGCAGACAGACGCAGACGTCAACTTACGCCACAAGCTGGGATCGAGTTGGTCAGGGGGCATGGCGCTGCAGGGGCGGCCGTTATCGCCGATGGGGCTTCGGTGATTAGCCCACGAGCCGCCACACAAACGCCGAAGAGCAGGATGTTGACAAGAAAGGCCATGCTGTCGGAGTACTCCGGCTAAATAATATCGAGGTACGGATATGCTTTGGTTGGATTGATGAGACGACCCGGCAATGCCAGTGAGATGGTTCAAGATTGGGAATGAGCTCAAGGACGGCGACAAGGCGTCTCATAAATACCCGGTGCCGCCATGCCAAGAGAGTCCCGTTCTGCCTAGACCCGGTTGTATTTCGCCCTCGGTGTCCTGCTACACCGTGAGACCTAGAGTGCGGGATCTGGGTCAGGCGTACCAAGGGCAGGTGAGCTCGACGTGGTCCCGAGTCATCAAAGCTCATACCTCTTAGTTTCGGTACTGGTGATCGAAACGTGTGCCTACCACAAACAAGCGGAGAGTCGGACGAGGCAACAATAAGAAGGTCGTCGTCCCACTCGGAAAGCCTTGACCAGGCCGGGGTCAGTGTGGGCTCTCACGCGATCGATGAGCCAGTCAGCCAGTGTCACGAACTCCGAGTCGGAGGCGCGCATCACGTCCTCAAGCCTTGTCGCATGGCGGGCCGTCATCTGTGGACAAGGATAAATGAGATTGGCCCGAATTTCTGAAGTTGTTCAGTGCTGACGAACGGCTGACTCCCTTAATACTGCGGTGACGAGACAGGATCGCAGAGTCTCGAACAGTAGGTATCATGGGGCCAGCTCGTCACCGGTGGGATCGAACGGTCTCGGGGCCCGCGTAGGGGACTCGGTTCTGTCGCCCTCTAGGTTCCATGTAACCTCGTCTTGCCATGTAGGGAAGCTTCAGCCTGAAGCCTGGGGCGGTTCGAATGAAGACAGTGAATTCCTGTGTCTGCAAATTGCTAATGCTTGAGTTAGTGTAGAACAGTCAACATTTTGATGACAATGAGATGTAACTAATTTGATACCAGATTAAGCAGACTGAAGGGACAAATTAACTACGTTAGCTCAGGTAAGGTTGTGTCGGTGAGGTGGACGTGTTTTGTGCAGAAACTCGAAGTGTGAAGTGTCAGACCGATTTAGCTGAGAAATTCGAGGCATTTCTCGGAATCGGCCGAGGTCGGGCAAAGGCGGGAGCCCAATCCGCGCTGCCCTCCGGCTCGGCTAATTGCCCAATTGGCCAATTGCAGCACTGTCCGGCAAAGTTTTCGACCCCACCCCCACTGCGACAGACCACTCTGGCTCAGCGGCCCCACAAAACCCCAGATCCACAAAGCCTGGTGTCATCGCTGGGGAAAGAGAGAGCGAGCGCTTTCCACGTCGATTTTCTCTGTCCTCTTGGAATATCCACGTGTTCTTCTTTCTGACCCAGCGTCCCTTCCTAATCACCACGCACACAATGCTTTCCTCCCTCAGACTTGTGTCGCGGCGGGCGGCCGTGACCCGCAACTTTGCGGCAGTCCGCGCGGCCTCGACATGGGGCAATGTCCCGCAAGGTCCTCCTGTATGTCACTGTCTCACTTCTGCTGTTGTCGGCTTGCGGCTTGTGTGCTGGAAACTGTACGATTTGCTGACCGACCCTCACCACAGGATGTAGGTTTTTCGTCCATCCTCGAAATCTCCCCCTCATCACCGCCGTCAATCTGCTGACCAGCGACTCTTGGTGGCTCGGGTCAGGCCATTCTCGGTACGTGACACCACTAGCAGTAACTACCATAACGAGGACAGGCGCTGACAAGTGATCGTGCACAGGTATTACGGAAGCCTTTAAGGCCGACAAGTTCGAGAAGAAGATCAACCTCGGTTCGTTCGACCCCACTTCCGCCCTCTCCGAATCTCGTGGAACCTCGCGACAGCTAACACGTCGTGTTGGCGTCTGCCAGGTGTTGGCGCCTACCGCGATGACAAGGGAAAGCCTTATGTGCTGCCATCGGTGCGCCAGGCCGAGGATAAGGTGATTTCGTCCCGCATGAACAAGGAGTATGCCGGCATCACGGGTGTTCCCGAGTTCACCAAGGCCGCCGCGGTGCTGGCATACGGCAAGGACAGCTCGGCCCTCGATCGCCTGGCCATCACACAGTCCATCTCGGGCACGGGCGCCCTGCGCATCGGCGGCGCCTTCCTCGCCCGCTTCTTTCCCGGCGCCAAGACCATCTACATCCCCACGCCGTCGTGGGCCAACCACGCCGCCGTCTTCAAGGACTCGGGCCTGCAGGTGGAAAAGTACGCCTACTACAACAAGGACACCATCGGCCTCGACTTTGAGGGCATGGTTGCCGACATCAGCAAGGCCCCCAGCGGCAGCATCTTCTTGTTCCACGCGTGCGCCCACAACCCGACCGGCGTCGACCCCACCCCGGCGCAGTGGAAGCAGATCGAGGCGGCCGTCAAGGCCAAGGGCCACTTTTCCTTCTTCGACATGGCCTACCAGGGCTTCGCCAGCGGCGACATTCACAAGGACGCCTTTGCGGTGCGCCACTTTGTCGATCAGGGCCACAACATCTGCCTGGCCCAGTCGTTCGCCAAGAACATGGGATTGTACGGCGAGCGCATCGGCGCCTTCTCCATGGTGTGCGCTGACGCCGAGGAGCGCAAGCGCGTCGACTCGCAGATCAAGATCCTGGTGCGCCCGCTGTACTCGAACCCGCCCATCCACGGCGCCCGCATTGCCGCCGAGATCCTCAACACGCCCGCCCTGTACGACCAGTGGCTGGTCGAAGTCAAGGAGATGGCCGAGCGCATCATCACGATGCGTGCCCTGCTCAAGGAGAACCTCGAGAAGCTCGGGTCCCAGCACGACTGGAGCCACATCACCAGCCAGATCGGCATGTTCGCCTACACGGGCCTGACTCCCGAGCAGATGGACCAGCTGGCCAAGGAGCACAGCGTCTATGCCACCCGCGACGGCCGCATCTCGGTCGCCGGTATCACGAGCGACAACGTCGGCCGCCTGGCCGAAGCCATTTTCAAAGTCAAGGGTTAGAATGTTTAGAATAAAGAAGACAGACGGGTTGGGGTCTGGAGTAATGGATTCCTCTCGGTGGTTGGCTGATGGTTTCACCTCTTTGACTTGATCTGTTCCTGCATGTGCCTGTTGCATCTCGTGTACCTAGACTGTATTCCAATCGATGATCGTCAGGTTGATACTTGGAGGGTGTACCGGGGATCAAGTGTTGTGTGCATGCACAGCAGAAAATCCCTCGGCTGCAGTCAGAGGACATGAGGTACGATATGATAAAGCCAAAATTGGGATTGACCATACACCCGTAACCTGACATAAGCCACACAGGACGCGTCAGTCGTGTTCAAGAGGGCCGAACTCCTGTCCGAGGTCACCGTGCACTGCCAAAATTGGGGCAAGACCCAGTATCACGCCATGCCCAACCTCTCCAAATCGGCCCTCACCTCCTCCACCTGCCGCCCCATATCACGGTACACCTTTGCCATCTCCCTCATGACCTTCTCCTTGCCACCGTAACCCCCCTTCCCGCCTCCTCCTCCTCCTGCCATTACGGCTTCCCCATCATCACAATCATCATCACCACCACCGCCCTGCTCCGACTCCGCAACCCCATACGCCCGCAACTCAGCCCGGAGCGAGCCGACGGCCTCGCCCAACCTCCCCTTGGCATCACGCAGGTGAGCCGCGTAGTGGGCCAGCGCCCTGGCCGCCTCGGGCGTGTATGTCTCGCGCCGCGCGCGCCACAGCGCCGCCTGCGCGAGGCACTCCTGCGCCTGGGCCGCGAGCGACGCCTTGGTCGCGCGCAGCTCGAGCGAGCGCGCCACGGGGCCGTGTTTCGCCTCGAGGCTGCGCAAGAGCTGGGAGAGGACCGCGGTCTGCGACTGCAGCAGGGCGGTTAGGCTCGCTAGCGTGGACAGCCGGGCCGAGGTGAGGGTGTGTTTGTGCGTGGAGGTGGCGGCGGCGAGCGAGGCGGCTGTGGCGGTGAGGGTGGGGATGGTGCGGTGGATGTAGGAAGGGTTGGTGGATGGGTTGGCGATGCGCGCGAGGTGGACGGCCGAGATGTGGAGGGTCGTGGAGACGAGGGTTGCGAGTTGCGGGAGGTGGGTTGGGAAGTCGGAGAAGGGAGGGCTGGAGAGGAGTAGGGCGGTGGATTCGGGCGGCAGGTCGGATGATGATGTGAGGAGTAGTGGGAGGAGGGTGAGGAGGTCGAGGAGCGGTGCTGGAAGGTCGGCAATCGGTGTCGTCGCTGGTTGTTGGGGCCGTGGCCTCCTAGTCAAGGACGGCGCTGGCGCATGCTTGCTTTGTAGAGAGTGCGGGTTTGCGTTGGTGATTGCGTCAGCGAGGAGATACTCCTTAGCAGCCTTGAGGCGATATTCGTTCAGCTCCTAGGAAGCATGGTCAATGGATGATTGTCTTTCGGCCTAAACAACAGTGGAATCTACCTCTGAGATCCTGCTGCGCTCCTTGGCCGCCGGGTGGTTCTTGGTTGACCCATCAGGATTGAGAACAAATGTTGTCAGCTTCGAGTAGAGCGCTGCAAATTCTGGGTTGTTTTGCAACACATTATCGTCAACGAGGGGAAGCATGATGGCCTTTGGTTGATTCTTCGTTGTCGCGTCGCTTCTCGGCTCAACTGGCAACGGCGCGACAAGCCGGTCCGCGAAAGCATGTGACTACATCTGTAATCCCTGCTAGATTGAAAGTCTTTGCTAGCTGGCCAAGCCTTCCGCCACTTGCCAGCAGCTCATTGCACGGCTCGAAATTTTGACATTGCAACTCCGATCACCTGCCGTCGCCGGAGCATTTGGTTCCCGAACCCTTGATGTGCGGGAGTCAAATTGAAACAATCGAGTGACTCTGTGTCAAACTCCTGCCAATGCGACCATTATAGCACCATTTCACCCGCCACTCCTCCACCCGCGGCCCTAAGAGACAGCTCCCTCAACCACCATGCCGCCAACACTTCAAATCCCGACCTGCCTGTGGGCCGCCTCGAAACCCGCGACCGCCGCCATCCAACAAGCCCTTCTCACCCCGGCGACAACAAAGCCGTACACCCCATCACGAACCCTCACCACGACAGCCCGGACGCTCTACAAACAGCACCGTGTCCCCGACTCCACCATCCCGATCCCCTCCGTGACGGCCCCGCACCCCGAAATCCCGCCCTACCCCTACGGACCGCGTCCCTTCTACCATCAGTCCAATACGGGCCTGTACGGCGCGGCTCGCATCCGCTTCGGCAACAACGTGTCGACGAGGAACGAGATCAAGACGCGGCGCAAGTGGCGGCCCAACGTGCACCACAAGCGGCTCTGGTCCGAGGCGCTGGGCATCATGGTGCGCACGCGCGTGACGACGCGCGTGCTGCGCACCGTCGACAAGGTAGGCGGGCTCGACGCCTACCTGCTCGGCCTCAAGCCGCAGCGCGTCAAGGACCTGGGGCCCTGGGGATGGCGGCTGCGGTGGCGACTCATGCAGACCCCTGCCGTGCGGGCCCAGTTTGCGCGCGAGCGCGAGGCCCTCGGCTTGCCGCCTGTGGCGGAAGGAGGAGGAGAGTTTGAGGGCGGGGAGATGCTGCTGCCGGATGGGACGGTGGCGGGGGAAGAACTGATGACTGAGACGAATAAGATGTTGGCCGAGGACGCCGAGTTTGAGCTGGGGTCGGAAGAGGCCGATGATGGGTTTATGAGGGAGGAAGAGAAGCCGGCCAAGCAATAGAGGTCTGGGAAAGAGACGACAACGGGCCGGGTGTTATCTACAATAAAATGTACCATATTGTATTGTTGATGTGAGAAACTCTCGCAGCATTCTTCGAGTGGGCACTCGACTGTGGGCGTGGTAGGAGGAAAACCCCGGACGTGGGCATTCTCATGGCATCACAGCTTCACACATATCACCATCGACAGCAACGAACTGAAATTCTGGACGATCAATTCTCTAACAGGCTTGTGCTAGCAGTACTGGCTGGATTGTAGGGTCAAACATGTGCTAGGGACAAATCGACAGAGACGCAAGCTGCCCTCCCAACCCCCGACAGCCGCTCAAAAGCGCAGGTCCCAGCCGATCTGGGGGCCCAGCTTTGGCAGCTCGTCAGCAACGCTTTGCACATCCTTGTCGCCGCGGCCGCTGAGGCAGATGACCACATCTTGGTCCTTGTCCATCGTCTTGGCCAGCTCAATGGCACCGTAGATGCCGTGCGAGGACTCGAGGGCGGGTATGATGCCCTCGAGCTGGCTCATGAGCCGGAAGCCCACAAAGGCCTGCGCATCCGTGGCAGCGATGAACGAGGCGCGCTCCATGTCCTTCCAGTGGGCCAGTTCCGGGCCGACGCCGGGGTAATCCAGGCCCGCCGAGATGGAGTGCGTGTCGTTGATCTGGCCGTGCTCGTTCTGCAGGATGTACGTGCGCACGCCGTGGAGGACCCCCTTGGTACCGCCCGTGAGCGTCGCGCTGTGGCGGGACGTCTCGATGCCGTCACCACCGGCCTCGACCCCGAGAAGCTTGACGCTCGGCTCGTTGCTGAAAGGGTAAAACATGCCGACCGCGTTACTACCGCCGCCAACGCACGCCACCACAGCATCCGGGAGCTTGCCACGCTTCTCGAGCATCTGCGCCTTCGTCTCGACACCAATGACCGATTGGAATGTGCGGACAATGGTAGGGAACGGATGGGGTCCAATAGCGGAACCAATGATGTAGTGGGTGTCCTCGAGGTGAACAACCCAGGCGCGGAGAGCTTCGTTGACGGCATCGCGGAGGGTGCGGCTGCCGGCCTCGACGGCGACAACCTTGGCACCGAGCAACTTCATGCGGAACACGTTGAGGGCCTGACGGCGGACATCCTCAGCGCCCATGTAGACGGTGCACTCCATGCCGAACTTGGCGCACACGGTGGCTGTCGCGACACCGTGCTGGCCAGCACCGGTCTCAGCGATGATCTTGGTCTTGCCGAGACGGCGCGCCAGGAGGAGCTGGCCCAGGGCATTGTTGATCTTGTGGGATCCCGTGTGGTTGAGATCCTCGCGCTTCAGCCAAATGTTGGCACCACCGGCATGCTCGGTCAGCCGCTCTGCCTTGTGCAGCTGGCCGGGGCGGCCCATCCAGGGGTAATAAGACCGGTACTCCTCCCAGAAAGCAGGGTCGTCTTTAAGTTTGTTGAAGCCCTCCTCAAGCTCCGACAGGCAATCCATCAGCGACTCAGGGACGTACTGGCCGCCAAACTCGCCAAAGCGGTCCGCAATCTTGCTATGCATGGCAGACAGCTGGGCGACAAGGTCATCATCGGTATCCTTGATGACCCCATCCACGTGGGCAGCGCCGTTGGGTTCCTTGGCGGCCGAGAGGGCCTCGACAATGCCGACCTCGCGGGTGGCCTCCTCTGCGGCTGAGGTGGTGCGACCGCAGAGGTAGGAACAGAAAACCTGGACCGCGTTGCACTCCTCGCCCTTGCTAGCCTTCTGGAGCGTGGTGACGATCATAGAGCCAACCACGACACCGTCGGCGATGTGGGCAACCGAGACAAAGTGGTCGCGAGTGCTAACCCCAAAGCCAACCGCCGCAGGCTTGTCGCCGCTGTATTTCTTGACGCGGGCCAAGAGTTCGGGGAGGTTGGCGTTGAGGGTGCCGAGGGCGCCCGTCACACCCTGCCGGGAGACGACGTAAATGAATGAGTCGGCCAGCTGGCAGAGGAGACGCATGCGGGCATCCGAAGTTGCAGGAGCAATTAGGGGCACGTAGGAAAGACTGGAGGGGGACAAATTGTCAGCTCTCGGAATCGCGGGGGATAGAACGTGGACAAGAAACATACCCGCCACGAGAGCAGAACTTGCGGAAGGAAACAGCCTCCTCGGGCGGCAGGTCAACGATGATGAACCCATTAACGCCAGCTTCGATGCAGTCCTTCATAAGGCGCTCCTCTCCGTAGCTCAGCAGGGGGTTGTAGTAGCCCATCATCAAAATGGGAGCGCGAAGGCCGAATTTGCGCGCATCGCGGACCATCTGCAGGGTCGACGAAATCGTGACACCATTTTGAAGGGCAACCTGTAATCCGCCATGGCACAGTCAGTGTCTGCTTGGCGCGAGGCGGAGTCAAACGTTCGAGTGGCACTCACGGTGTTGGCCGTCTGAATGGTCGGGCCGTCGGCAATGGGGTCGGTAAAGGGCACACCAAGCTCAATGATGTCGGCGCCGCCCTTCTCCATGGAGAGGAGGATATTCGGGGTCAGCTCGGCCGTGGGGAACCCAGCCGTGACGTACGTAACCAGCGCGGCCTGCAATGGAGTTGTGGTTAGCGATTTGTTGCACCATGCTTTGTCGATGGCGGGGCAAACGCAGGGCTTACTCGGTTCTGGGCCTTGCAGCGCTGGAACGTCTGCTTGATGGCCTCCATGGTAGGCGGAACGGTCAATTGGGTTGATCGGAGTGTGGTCTCTTCGCCCGGCAAAAGGGCTCGACAGGAGTGCAGTGGTGGACTGAGAAAGCCACCTGAAACCCTTTGTCGGGAGGGGGGATGACAGAGATTCAAATACTGACCCTGGGAGGCGAGGGGCAGGGTTGAATTGAGTCAACCCGTGGTCCCAAATTTTGGAATGGGACCCCGCACCGCCATCAAACGGACGAGGTAAGGTACCGTATCGCGATACAATACAATTCACATCCCGTCTGCAGCAATGGCATTCAAGTTTTCCATCGCGAGGCGGCAAAGCGAAACGATGGTGGCACATATCCAGCGATGTAAAGCGGTCTTCTAAGCTGCCCGTATGTCGTTAATTGTTACGATTAGAAAACAACCAGTTTAGTACGAAACTCGCCGATTTGATCCCGATGGGACTTGAGTAAAAAGCGTCAATCAGGGCCCGGCTGATTTGGTACGGTACCTTACAACGGCAACCTGCGGCGGAACCTCCACTCCGAATTCAAGGCATGTTCCCCAAAACTGTCGTCTGATGCTCGCCACGCGACCGTCCCTTTCCCGTGTGCAAAAAGTGAACTCCTCGGCTAATCCTATTTCCTCTCTGTCCGTGATATTTGTTATCTCTGCAACCATCCAGACGGCCGTGCATGTCGTGAAAGGCAGGCGCAGCAAATACCCCACGGCATGATGCTCCCAAAGTACGGTTTCGTAACAAATGAAACAAAGGAGACAGCGGCTGATAAATCTTTATCCAGGCGAGCCATCCGCAATCCTTTCGTCAACACCACCTCCCATCTCCAAAGAAGGGGAAGCACACGCATCAGCACATACACCACAGCGACGCCTACGAATTTGAAAGGGCATCCTTTGATCGTCTAGCGGAAAAAACAAAAGAAACACAATGTTTCTAAACAAGCTCAATACATCGCTATGCTCCCAACGACCCAAAACGCCTTTCGCTAAACAGCATGGGCGTCCGAAAAGGGATCCCGAAGCTCAGAGTACCGCGGCGGCGGCGGCAGCGGCGGCGGCAACCCCAGCGCCCAATTACTATCCTCCCCATATATCGAGTGACCCGAGCCGCGGCGCCGCGGCGGCAGCCCGTGGCTTGTCGCCTCAGACGGCCTCTAGCGGTCTGAGGCTCGATCCACCTCGGGATGGCTGCTCTTCCTGGCGTGCGACGGCCACCTCTCCGGGCCAGGCCGCGCCTTCCTGACGCTGCCCGCGTACACGACCGCGTTGTTGTCATCTCGCTCGAAGCCGCTGTGCGAGTAGTTGTCGCCCCGGAGGGAGCCGGCGCCGGTGCCGTGGCTGCTGCTGCTCCTGCGACCAGCAACGGGAACCGGAATCTCCTTCATGCCGTACCCCTCGCCGCCCTCGGCCCGCGTTTTGTCGCTCTGGGCGGTCGACACTAAGGCCCAGATGACGCCGCCGAGGACGACGATGACGTAGACGAGGAGGAGTGCGGTCGAGATGAGCGCCTCCTGGATGATGCTGTGCTCGAGCCTGTTGATGACGCTCTGGACGGCCGACGTGATCTCGTCGGTCGTGACGCTGGAAGGGGAGGCCAGAAAGCTGGTGAGGTCGCTGTCGCCGTTGACACTATCGTTGGCGCCCTTGGCGAAGAGATCGTTTGCGAACAGCGGCAGCGTGACGTGCGCGTTGTCGTGCACCCACGTCAAGCCCTTTTGCACCGCTTCGATCTTGCGGATGATCAGACACCCGACGAGGTTGCGCGCCGTGTTCATCAGAATGGTATCCTGGAAGACGGCCGTGAGGGCCTTGTCGATCTCGGCGTCGAAGGTGTTGAGCGTGTTGTTGACCGCCGTCGTGGCGTTGCTGACCCAGCCAAACAGGTCGCTGTTCATGTCGTCCTGCAGCTTGACGATGACGCCGTTGGCGTCTTCGGCCCAGTCCGTCGACACCGCCTGCAGCGTCCCAACCACGTCCCCGGCAAAATCGCCAACCTGGCTGGCCAGCGCGGGCGCTTCCTTCTTGATGGACGACAGGATGATGAGCTGGCAGGCGCACGAGAACAAGCCGGCAATCGCCAGAGCCAAGACAAACAGCGCAGGCAGCGAAGTTCCATACGCAACCATCCACCGGAGGAGAATTTTCGTCCTCTCCGTGACATGCCACCTCTCGGACAGCCACACCCCGACCCGGCTTGTCGTGGGCCGCGAAGAGAGGTAGACGACATCCATGGGATCGTAGCCGCGCTTGCTGAACTCGATGGCCCGCGCCTTCTCGCTGCGAAACCGCCGGATCTCTAGCCAGCCCATGAGGATGATGGCCAGGAGCGCAAGGATGGGGATGACAACGGTGAAGGCGATCTTGGCCTTGGCGACGACGTCGAAGAGCGTCTGGAAAAAGTCGTTGAGGAATGAGTTGTCGGAGCAGAACGAGAGCGCCTGTTTCTGGGCCACGGGGAACACCGAGTCGTCAAACCTGTACGACCCGAAGCTCGCATTCACCTGCTCCTTGACGAAGCCGAAGGGAATGGCGATGGCGTTCTTGGTGAAGTTCTCGACTTGGTCAAACGTCGGGATGGTCGCGTTGAGGGATACCAGATCCTTGACCAGGTCTTTGCTGTCGATCTTGATGTTGTTGAGGTCGTCGAGGTTCTCGCTGATATCGATCTGGGGGAGGTCGCCGATAGGGAAGACGCTAGTGACCTTGTCTGCGATGCTATTGATGGCCCCCTGGACGTCGTCGATGGTGTCGGTGATCTGGCCGGTGATGGTGCCGATGGCATCGTTCATGACCTTGGTGGCGCCCTCAACGACCTTGACGGCGACGTCCAAGCCGCCGTGGATCAGGGCCGCGGCCAAGCAGACAAAGGTGCCGACGTACATGTTGATGATGAAGAAGATGAGGTTCTCGACGCCCGTCAGGATCATCATGAGCATGTGGACCATGCCGGCGACCGTCTTGGTGATGCCGTCCGAGGCGAGCGAGTTGACGCCGACCGAGAGGTAGTGCGGCATGGAGGCCATGGCGCTGCCGATGTCCTCGACCTTGGTGCATGCTGAAAGGGCTTTGACCTTTGCGTCGCCGATATCGTCGTCGAGGCTGTCGGTCACGAGAAGCACGCGTACCAGCACGAGGATGAGGAGGATGGTCCAGCGGTTGAACCAGATCTGGGAGAGCCTGGCTCGGAGTCCAAGATATGGAGTGACGCTGGGGGCGGTATAGTGTCTGAGTTGGGGTGCTGCTCTGCTCCGGGGCTCGTCCTGCAGGTCGAGAGTGTGCCAGACGTTGAGGTTTGAGGGAACTGGGGGCACTGCCCCTGCCTTCTCGTTGGAGAACATGATGGCGTCTAGCGATCAGTGGGAACGGGGTGGTAGCCTTGAGATGGTGCCGTGATGTCGTTGTGTCTTGATATCCGGATGCAAATAATGGTTACCGAATTAGGCAGTTGATGTTGGTTGGTGATGGTATAGACCAGCTATGCAGAAGTTGAGGGAAACAGAAGAGGAAGCAAGGAAAGAAGCAAAAGCAGATCGTCAAGCTGGAAGGGAATGACCCAACGCCCTAGTAATTCATGACTCTTTGTGCGACAATGGTGACAATGAAAAGCGACGGGAGGTTGAACAATAGAGAAGAACAGCGACAATGGGGGGAGGTCATTGTGCGAGAGAGCGCGAGGGGGCCAAATAAAGGGAACCAGTGTCTAAAACAGACCCCATGATGGAATGCGACAAAGAACAGCGCAAAGTTGGAACTCGACTCGCCTCTTCCTTGTTTTCGGTCGATGAAAGCCAATCCCTTGTTGTTAGTCGCCCATTCTCAAGCGCTTGCGCTTAAGCGCCTGACCCTCGACAGCCAGTCGTTTCGGTGTCCAGGGATCGTGAAGCGGCTCCCCCAAACGTCTTGGCTTGCACCGCGTCGGGGCAACCGCCCGGATTGCCAAAGCATTGCCAGGGGAGCTTGCGGCCATGCTTTCATTGATGAGGTCGAGAGTGGTCGCATTTGCTTGGTTGGAAAGACAGTTGGAGGCGGGTGTTGATTGATCGGAAATCGATGGGTGCCTTAGGTAGATTCTCTGGCGGCCATTTTCCCGGGCCCGGCCGCGCACGTTTCAGCTGTTCCGGCTGCAGTCCGACGCGTCGGCTCACGGACAATGGAATGCCAGTATCTATTCCGTAAACCGTTGATCCGGGAAATGCCAGCAGGCCGATATCCTCAAACTTGCTCTACCAGCGAGCCCCGTGATGTACGTGCAAGTTAGTGCCAGCTCATGGATAGGTAACTTACCTGCTCGTTGTTTTTAATGGTGTTGCTTCAATTGCAGCGGGTGGAATGTTTCGATCGAAAGAAGACCGCAGCGATCGTTTCGGATCATCGAAACGCCAAGCCAAACCTTATCCCCAGATTTCCCACACACAACACGGCACTCTGCGGCAGATTCATCAATCTAGAGCACAACTTGCATGCAGCGATGCACAGCGAAATCGAGCAGGAGTCGGCCCATGAACTTGCCAAGCAAGAGTTTTTGAAGCTCATCGTGGAGGGAAGCCGATGCAGGCAGTGCAGGGCTCGGGTGTCGCATGCAGGCGCACATGATTGGGATCATTAGTCGCCAGCCCCGAGGAAATGGCGGCCTCATCATGAGCGCTCCACTCGACAGACAGCTGTCGGCCCGCTCGCACAGGCAGGCTGCAGTCGTAACTAACCCTAACCCCATAGCTAAGCATTGCTTTTCAGAAAGACTCGCATCAACTTCATTCACCGAGCCTGAGCACTCAAACTTTCGTCAACCCTGTCACTTACTAGGCTGCCAGTCCATGACCGACAACTAATAAAAATAGCGGCACAATGTAATGACCTTCATACATTGATCGGGTACGAATGCACGGGTGCTATATTGAATCATCCCTCGAACACCTGTTTCCCGAGCTCAACCGGAAGTGCCATTTCACTCACATCCCCCCTTCATCCGAGTCATCCGGCCCCGTCTCCCCACCGAATTTAGGTTCGTCGTCTCCCAAGGCCCTAGGCGAAGACGGACAATAGACCCGACGTCGGACTTGAGTCGGTGGATGAGGGGGGATCACCTGTTGTACATCGCCCATCTCACTTCCCTCTTCATTTGTTTGCGTCCTTCCGCCAAATGCCCTCAAACATCATTGCCGTGCGGCTCCAACTGCTCCAACTCTTGCCGATGAGGGCTCAGTCTCCCGATGAAGCCTCAGCCTTGGCCTTGCTCTTTGCGCTTTCAGGGAGATAGGAGGACTCGGAGACAAAGTAGTTGCCCGTTCTCTTCGCCGTTCCCCCGGTCATGTGCAGCATATCCCAACGCCGATCATCCGCCTGAGTGCTGTTCTTTGCCTCTGCTTGCTTTTGTCCCTCCTTCTTTGTTTTGTAGGAGCGAATAAGCTCAAAAGGACTCCACTTGCTCTTTTTGCTTTCGTCGGCCATGGTGAAGCGAGCAGGCTGCGTGTTGCTCGACAGTGGAATGGTCTCGACTTGCAAGGTTGGAACTCAGGGGCGGGCGTTCGGGGGGTCTCTTTGCCTTAGCGTATGGAGGGCAAGCGTCGATGTAGCACCAGAGACATGCAGAGAGACTTTGGTGTTTATATGACTTCAAGTTCCCGCTTGATTTCTTGTCTAAGGTACCAAGTGACGAACCTCTGCCAAGTGGCCAGTACCGGTCTGCTCATGTGAGTACCAGTCACGTAGAATACTCCAGTTTACGGCAACAAAGAAGAACCACCCAAGTCTATTTATACTCGGCCTGACCTCACTCCGTTTACCTGGTCAACACAATGAATCCCGGCTCAACAACAAAGCGTCGGCCTCCTTTGTGATTGCCCTCTATGACAAGCCAACGCCCATGAGCCCCTTCGCAGTTCGCACCCGACATGTGCGACTCAGACTCTCAGTCACAAAGCCCTTTGACAACCACTGTGCGGTTGCAGAGCGAATGACTGTTGCTTGCAAAACCTGCTCCCGCAAGTGTTGAAACACACTCATCTATTGGTATTGTACAACGCTTCGTCTTGGATGAACAAAAGGCCACAAGGCACAATGTTCCGGTGACTCCTATCAGCACTGCACTTTGGCGAACGAGCTCCTTGTCGGAAGTAGGGGCCATGATTACCTTGTTGCCTGATTTGAGGTTATTGAGCAGTGACCAGAGGTGTCTAGAGCCGCGGTTGTCAGTCAGAGTTGACTACCTAGGTACTGTACCTGTTACAAAGACTTGCCGGCTTGTCCGATCCAATGGTGACTGAGACGTTGTGCTCGAGGCTCTCTTACAGCTTTCTCGCGTTTCCTCTCCAACGCTGAAACACGACTTCAAACTAATCCTGCAGGGTTGGCTGTGTGGAAAATCGTGGTTCAACTTCTTGCACATTCATCTGGGGATGGGGTCGTGGGCTTGGGAATCTCGTTGATGTTCTAGGTCAGATAGTTAACTTACCTAGCAAACAATACAACGGCATTTAGTTCTCGTGAACCTACATATGATGCCTGGCGCTGACACCGCTGCTAAGAGGACGTTGATTAGGTACAGCATAGTACCAGTAGGCGTCGACATAGCCCAGAGATTGCCAGTTGCTTAAACACGTTGCAGGTCGTCGCGGTGCAGGGGGGTCGGCTAGTGTGCAACCTAAAGATGACTGCAAATATTGGAAACCGAGGTGGCAACAACTAATATTCATGAAATGCAGTAAAGTAATAGACGATCTGGTCAGCAGAGACAGATATCTTAGCTACTCGGCTCAGTAATGCAGCCGCCCACAGGGTTATGCAACCCCATCCCCTACAATCAACGCCGGAACTCCATGACAAAAGGTCGTGCAATATCGGAACCGGCGGCAGTCACGCTCCAACAACGCCCATTACAAGGGGAAATCACTTGCGTTGATGGCCCCCCTGTCTTGGTTGACTCCCGTACGCCCTTCTGCCCTGGGGCTTCTTGTCCCTGCTCATCCCAGCCGCTAGAGTGATGTCGACCCTGGGTGGTGTAGAAAACCCGAAGCTCTGGATGGGCGGTCAGCAGTGTCCGTGGCAAGCGACTGTGGTGGGCAGCAAAACTCCTACCTTGGCCAGCTTGACCAAGTCAAGCTTATGGACATCAAAGACACTCCTGAGACTGTGGGAGGCGTAGGCATGGATGTACGACCGGTAACCGTCCTTGGCGCTCTGGTTCAGGTAGTAGTTGCTCCCAATGAGCTTCTCGAGCTGGGACTGCACGTTCAGTATCTTGTTCTTGGGAAAGTCGTACTCGACCACCGGCACCTTGGCGGCCTTGAGATGGGCGAGGAAGCCAAGCTCGCTCGGCTGCAAGAACAACAGGGAGCGGCCTTTGGAGTTGTTGCCTCTTGCCGTCCGGCCGACGCGATGGATGTAGTCTCGGGGGTCGTCTGGCGGGTCGAATTGGACGATCCAGTCCACTGCGGGGATATCGAGGCCACGGGCAGCAACGTCGGTGCAGATCAGCGTGCCTTGTGTAGCGTTGCAGAACTCGAAAAAGGTGTTCGTTCTCTTCTGCTGCTTCTGCTTGCCGTGGAGGTCGAGCACCTGCAGGTCAATGTACTGGAGCAGCTCGCTGTAGTACTTGACCGAGTTGCAAGAAGAGAAGAAGACAATGATCTTTTTCTTGGCCATCTTCTTCAAAAATGAAAAGAGCAACAGGAAGCGCTTGTCGGCGTCGACAACGACGTATCCCTGATCTAAGCCCTCGACCGTGCTGAACTGTTGACCCTCGTCGACGTTGATGTAGAGCGGCCCAGGGCGCAGCGAAATCCTGGCGAGATCCTCGACTTTTGTCGTCTGGGTGGCAGAGAAGAGCATGGTCTGGCGCTTGTCCTTGGGCAAAATCCGGATGATCTGGCGCATCTCGTCCTCGAAACCGGTCTCCAATATCCGGTCGGCCTCGTCGATGATCAGGGACTTGAGATTTTTGAAGACGAACGGAGTATTTTGCAAGTCTGCGAGTCAGGATTGTCAACCTCGGTCAAGCGATGCGAAAGGAGCGGTCCGCTTACGATCAAGCAGCCGGCCGGGCGTGGCAATAAGAAGGTTGACGCCCCTGCCCAGCTTCACAGCTTCAGCACTGCGGTTGGCACCGCCGATAACCACTCCGTCTACGCAGTCCAGTTAGTGCCACCTCCAAGGCGGTGCGACGCAAAGGCGAAAAGCAGGCACCGATTGTACATACAAGTCTGTGAGTGATTCTTCATCAACTCTCGCGCAACGCCAAAGATCTGCAGGGCAAGCTCGCGCGTGGGTGTGACAACGATGGCGCCGGTGCCGTTTCGCGGCTTAAAGCGCAACGAGCTGAGTATCTCGATAGCCGGGA
Source organism: Parathielavia hyrcaniae (assembly GCA_033575675.1). Classification (NCBI taxonomy): domain Eukaryota; kingdom Fungi; phylum Ascomycota; class Sordariomycetes; order Sordariales; family Chaetomiaceae; genus Parathielavia; species Parathielavia hyrcaniae. Next base: position 41,442 of record MU863678.1, on the reverse strand, counting down.
TGAGGAAGGCAAGCGTCTTCCCCGAGCCTGTCTTGGCTGCCCCCAGCACGTCCTTGCCCGCGAGGAGGGGCGGGATGCCTCGTCGTTGGATCTCAGTCAATTCGGTGAAACCCATCTCTTCAATTGCATTCATGGTCTTTTCGGAGAGATTGAGCTCAGAGAACGACTGGACATTGGTCGACACGGGCGGGGCGAGAAGTGAGCCGTTGTCCCTGGGCAGGTCGTCCAGTTCCGCCAGCCCGCCCTGCGCCTCTGGGCTACCCTCATACTGCCGGGCCTCCTCATCATCAGAATCTCCATCCTCGGAGCTGTCCGCTTGCAAATTGTCTCCTTCAGCCGCGGGCTCTGTGTCGTTGATCTCGTGGTCGCCGTCGCTGCCGTTGTCGCTTTCAGCGTCGCTCTCTTCCGGGGTCAGGTCCCTCTTTAGCTTTTTGGATTTCGCGGAAACCGCTGCAACAGACTCAGACTTCGAGCCTTTGCTGCCATCCTTGAATTTCCTCTTCTTGCTGGGGTCGGAAGCCATCGTAAATCTGTCAGTTGCTGCGGCGGAATGCCAATGCGATTGCGGTAATGCCTTGCGGATTTTTTTTGGGCGGTTGCTGCTTATCGAGCGGCCGATAGGCGGCTGGGCGAGATCGGTGGAGAACTGACATGGTTCGTCTTGGCGGCTGTGAGGCTTCGGCCAAATGTTCTCCCAGTCGCCGGCGGGGTCCTATCTTTTGCCCTGGGGGACAACCTCGAGCGATTCCACCGCCGTCGACATTTCTCGACGCCGGGAGGACCGGTCCGGGTCTCCAGCTGCTTCGTAAGCAATGCGTTCGAACTGCGTCGAGCTTTTTTCAATGCACACTTTAAGCTGAGAAGTCACGAGTATCTGCCGATCCGCTGACACCATTGAAGCAAACAAGGTTCATGCGTGAACAACCACGGAGATCTGCCTCTACTCTCCTCTCACACCCACTCTCAAGAGAGACTGACTTACTGTTTTCAATGGGGCAGATCACAATCTAACCGTGGCCGGCTGCAAGGCAATCAAGACAATTGCTGTGCTCCAACGGATCGGGCATCATCGCAGCCACCTCGTGCCTCCGTCGATTTTCGACTGGGGACGTCCCGGTGCCACGACCTTTTCTACTCGCTCTGTGAGGGCCTGGTTACACGAGCCCGTTCACAAGCAGTCAGCTCGATACGGCCGACGCGCAGTGTTTCGAGAACGGTCAGAGTGGCACCATCGTGGGCGAAGAGGCCCCGTAGTGGGACGCCGGCTTTACTTATTCCGGAGCGGGTCTCCCCATGTTTGGTGTTTGTCAGGAGGAGATGGAGAGCAGGGCAATTGCTTAAAGTAAGGAAGTCAACTGAGACTGATAGAGTACTTTAGTCAAAAGACTGCTCCCCCCAACTTGAGCCTCGTGATCCAGACCTTTTGGGCAACCCACATACCTACGGAGTAGCTGATATCTATCCCTCGCTGTGGGGCTGCTGGACACAGCGTCCCGGTTGTTGACAATACAACCCCCCCACTCCTACTCTTCCAAAGCAAATAAGCACCACCGACTAACAGTAAGCCTCCGTTGGTCACATGAGCTCAAGGCTCGCTCGACTGGCTTGGCATTTGTCGAGGTTGACGCCTGACGGAGAAATGGAGTTGGGGAACGACTGTCGAGACTGTTGATTCGTTGCACGTTTCCGCACCTAACTTCAGGTGCTTTCCGATTTCAGCCGGCTAGGCGCTCACTGAACAGGCGCAATACGAACAGTTTGGTAAGAATACAAATCTCCAACTTCATTTCACAAGGAGATTTCACCAGGGATTTGTTCATGGTTGAACACGAAACGTTAATGCAGCGGGTAAAACCAGGGTAAGAAAACGTCAAGAACAGGGTGGTCGTCGGCTGACCTTTGCCCGAGGACGAGGCGGCGGACTGCCCTGTCAGGAACACGAAAAGCGAAAAACCATCGCATCACGCCGGCATTGCATCTGGCTCTGGCACCCAACTCTTCTTGGCTTCAGGCTCGGGTCCGTCTGGGCGGAAGGTATGGGCGTGTCGGGCGTGGGAGTTTCGGGCCTGGAGTTGTTGGCCAGAAAGGAGATCAATGGGACCCACCTGGGCAGTGTGGGGCCGGGAGCCCTGATTCAGATTGCCCCTTGACCTGCGAGATGGGGGGAGTTTCCTTCTGCCCTGAGAATCCCGATGCGATGTCTGTGGATGATACGCGTTGTGCTGCAGGGTACATTCCGTGTGTTTTTTTTCTGCTGAAGCTCGACGATCTATCAATTGTTGATAAAGTGTTCTGCATGGAACTCTGTTTTTTTGTCTTGCCGCCCTTAAAAGCACGGCAACGGTGCGCGGTGACGTCGCAGCCGGGAAGAGCGACTGGACCCTCCACACTGGACCGTTAATCAGCGCCCCGTCTTCATCCCCACGGAAGGCTCACGCGATCAGCCGCCCGGACTCTCCCGCCTACTCAGCCCGAACATTTGCAAACCTCTTCAAGACCCAATCAAGCCGCTACATGTCTCGCTCACCCATCTTACCCTCTTCGGCCTCCAGATCGTTGCTGCAGCGGCAATCGCTTCGCAGAGATGGCTCCAAAGACTAACGGCGTCGGCATCATGCCCGAGGACACACACATTTGCGTCGTCATGGTGGGCCTGCCCGCCCGGGGCAAGAGCTACATTGCCCAGAGAGGTGAGGAAAGTCTCTGCACGTTACGCTCCACTGTGTGCTGACAAGAAACTCGTCTTGCCAGCCCAGCGGTACCTGAAGTGGCTCTCCATTCCGGCAGCGACTTTCAACGTGGGCAACTACCGCCGCGAGAACGCCCCCCATCCCTCGGCCGACTTCTTCGACACAAATAATGCCGAGGGCGAGCGCAAGCGCCGCGTAGCCGCCGAGGCCGCCGTGTCAGACATGCTCAAGTGGTTCAAGAGCGGTGGCGTCGTCGGCATTCTCGACGCAACTAACAGCACAAAAGAGCGCCGGAAATGGGTGCTCGAGCGGATCGCCAGCGAAGGGATTGAGGTGCTCTTTGTCGAGTCCAGGTGCGACGACGAGGACCTCATCATGGCCAACATTCGCGACGTCAAGACAACCTCCCCCGACTACGTAGGCCAGGACCCGGAAAAGGCCGCCATGGACTTCCGCGAGCGCATCCGCAACTACGAAAAGGTGTACAAGTCGATCAACGACGACGGCGACGAGGATCATTTGACGTACCTCAAGATCATGAACGTGGGCAAAAAGGTCTTCATCAACCGCATTCAGGACTACCTGCAGAGCCGCGTCGTGTATTTCTTGATGAACCTGCACATCCGCCCGCGTTCCGTCTGGCTGTCTCGGGTAAGGACCCATGCTGTCAGCACGCCCCACCGCTTTTGCGACTGTTGACCCTTCTCCAGCACGGAGAGTCAATGCTCAACCTGGAAGGGCGTATTGGTGGTGATGCACCGCTCTCGCATCGCGGCGAAGAGTATGCACTCAAGCTCCCCGAACTCGTTCGGGAGTCCGTTGGTGTAAGTGCCCGCTAAACGTCGTGGTCCCTGTGCGCCAAGCCGAGACCACTTGACGTGCCTCCATCGATTCGGCTAACACGGGAATCAGAGCGACCGACCACTGACGGTCTGGACATCGACCCTAAAACGAACCATCGCGACCGCGCGCCACCTGCCGAAGCACTACAACCAGCTCCAGTGGAAAGCCCTCGACGAGCTCGACGCCGGCGTGTGCGATGGCATGACGTACCAAGAAATCGCGGACCAGTACCCCGAGGATTTCCAGGCGCGCGACGAGGACAAGTACAACTACCGGTACCGGGGCGGTGAGAGCTACCGCGACGTCGTCATCCGCCTCGAGCCCATCATCATGGAGCTCGAGCGCAGCGAGGACATTCTCATCATCTCGCACCAGGCCGTCATCCGCTGCATCTACGCCTACTTTATGCAAAAGACCCAAGAGGACAGCCCCTGGGTACCCGTGCCGCTGCACACCCTTATCAAGCTGACGCCCCGCGCCTACGGCACCGAAATGCAGACCTACCGCGCCAACATCAAGGCGGTCAGCACCTGGCGCGGCAAGGGCAGCACCGCCAAGCACGAAGACCCTGCCCCGGAGGGCGGCATTTGAGCGAGCTCGGATCCAATTCTTCGGTCTTCAGTACGGTCTTACCAACCATTGGTTTCTTGTTTTCAGCATACCTTAGGTTAGCTGCGGGGCATGGTCGTCTTTTGCGTACACCAGCGGTCGAGGTTAAGCGATCCAGCGCACCACATACCTTACATTACCCTACCATAGCCGACCTACTCAAAAGGATAGTGGACATGGGTACGACAGTTTGAGGGGCGGGCAATTTATACCACGGGCACGGCGTTTTGCGGTTAGGGCGCCCGGCGTTGTTGGTTTGGCATGGGGTTTCGGCAGTGACCCTTGCACTCAGATGGAGATAAACAGGTGGATGAAAATGGGTTATTAGAAGCAATGGCAAAGGGAAACACAAAAGCGATTTGCCTCGCAACACCAAGTCTCTTGTGTTTGAAATCAGCAGGGTACAGGATCGCAGTGTGTTGGATGAAACAGCAGGTTCTTTGTGGATGGGCAACATTCTTCATGCTTCACTCAGGGCTCCAGGTTCCCCACCCCACCCGGGTGTCCTGATCTGTGATCTATCCAAAAGCATCCAGGCGTCACTCGTGAGTTGTCCGAGTGAGTGAGACACTTAGATTTCAGTTGAGTGTCACATACGTTTCCACTGCGATTCGAGCGACATGGCCCGAGTCATGCCTAACCATGTTCCAAGCCATCACTGAACATCATGCCAGACACAATTGTTTGGTTGAAGGACACAATGTAGGACGACGAAGATGCGACTTCGGTCCAAATATCAAGCTAACACACCGTTTTATCCCCTGCTGCTAGCATCGATCCACCTTGATAGATCATACAGATGTTCATTCGCACCGACCTTTCACGAATGGATGCCCCTCAAAGCATGAAACACAGAAAGATCCGACGCCGTCCAACAACATTGAATGCAGCCCAGGACTAGTACCACCCTCAGTAGTGCTGCCGAGGAATGAACTGCATCTTGGCCTGGCCAACGTCAAAGACGACCAAGGCGTTGTGCATAAAGGCGTTGCCCAGAATGTAAGGGCCGGATCCGCCATCGGTAATGGCAGTCATGCACAGCCCAGTCATGGGGTCAATCAACGAGCGATAGAGCAAGTCGACAGGACTGATGCTGAGCTTGACGTTATCCATTATCACGGCCACCTGCGGAATAGTGGCGTCGCACGACGTGAAATACGCGCCATACATCCACATGTAAACGGCGGGCGGGTCGAAGGCTGCGTTGATGGCATCTGCCAGGTCTGAATGCGAGGAAGCAAAAGGAAAACAACATGGTCAGCTGGTAATCCCATGTTGCCGGAGGAACCGGGGGGAAGATTCACTTACACGATGGAAGATAGTTGAGCGTCGTGCCGCTGTCAACAATGTACGGAATTTTCTTGGTGTTCGTCGTCTGGTCAAAATACCAGCCGTCAGGAATCACGGTGTAGAAAGAGTACTGCGAAGCCGTGCCAGGGAGGGCGATGATGTCGGTCTGTCAAGATGTCAGTGGGAGTACTCGGCGTACGACGGCCAACCTAACTCACAATGATCATGTCCAAGGTGGCAGTCCTGCTCAAGTCCACACGGCTGGCTGGAGCGATCCCGCCCAAGGCGAGCATGCCGGAGGATGCGTTGCGATCAATGGCAATGCTGAAGACTGGATCCACCAGGCCCTGGTCCACCATGCTGGTGAAGAGAGGTGAGTACTGGATCTCGTTGCCGAGGACGTGATCGGTGCCGTCGCCGAGGTAGGCATTGGTGAGGGAAGGGAAAGCAAGGCCCAAGAGGCCGCTGGTGTAGTTGTTGCCGTACCAGTACGCGGTGCTCGCCAGGCACACTTGCTGCTTCTTGACCGTGACGTTGCCGATAGAGACGTCCAAGTAGCCCATGGGACCAGCGACAATCTCACCGTCGCCATACTGGATGAACAGGTGGGATTCCGGGTCCGTTAGACCGTACTGGAAGTACCCCGGATACGTATCGCCGAAGCCACAGGTCTCTCGGGGGAGGCGTTCGCCTGTGTAGTCGATGCAGTGGAAGTCCCTCTCGACGGCCCAGGTATCCGAGCTTCCGGTGTCGATTACCAGAGACATGGGGTGCTGGTTGAAACGGACCTCGATGGCATACTGGGTGCCATACGCAGATGTCGACGAGATGTTCTCATACCCGAAACCTCCAACGAGGCGCTGGTGGGCGCCGAGAATGGCCGCAGCAGACCTGGGATTGAGTTTTCTGCCGTGGCCCGACTGGACCGGGCGCAACTGCTGGACATGCTGGCTTGTCTGAATATTCTTCCTCGAGGACCATGGTTTGGTGGTTTTAGGAATCCTGTAGGTGACGCCGGGCGGCGCTTCTTTGAGGGCCCCAGCATGGTGCTGTGTGATCGCCGCTGTCACTGTGGAGGCTGCGGCGACAGCAAAACAGAGAATCGACGCGGTATTGACCATCTTGGAAGCGAACGCAACTGAAAGCTTTCAGAGCGGGAGGATGCAGTGGTATGCGGAAGTCGTGAAATGTAGGTGGTCTGCAGTGGTGCTGCAGTGGAACTGGATTGAGTGTTGTAGAAGGACTGGAAGTTTGGAAGAAAACGAGTGCGAAGAGTTCGAGGTGTGCTTTCGGTGAATAGAGGCAAGAGATCTGCCTGCTGGAAGGGAGCGGACTTGAAGATTTGAGGGAACTAGAAGAGACTGAGGTGGGCGGTGACAGTGAGAGTGTGCCGTCAGAATCAAGGACGTAGAAGGGTGCCTGCCGACGGAGAAGTTCAAGACATGGCACGAAAGGAAGATGTGCTTTCTACTCAAAGGTTTTTGAAGGTACTTTCACTTGAACAGGCAACAGCGGAGCTTGGTAGCAAACGCCCGTTGTGTCGGAAACTTGAAAGGGAAAGTACATCTGAAGGCACTTTGAGGTGCAAACCTCTGTCACACGATCGAACCGCAGTGGGTGACAGAAGTTCTCCAGACAGCCTGCCGGTATCCGGCCAAGGTAGCCTAAGATTTGAAGAGACAAGAATTCTGACGACTTTCCTCAAGTTGCGAACTTTCAGAAAACCTCACGTTGTGTACCCCGAGCTTGCCGTGTTTGCTGCCCGCAGGTGGTCTCAGGGTTTGACTGGAACGACAGCTTGGCCACTGGCAAGATTCCTCATCAACCGCTCCACCAGAGAAGGTAACTGGAAAGACATCCGTTCTATTCGCTGATACGAGAACCTTCTGTCCGCCTGTAGGGCGCTATGATCTTTGCAGCTGAAGTTTTCCTGGTGTTCTCGAATCAAAACGTTGCCAGTGGTGCGTAGTCTAGCATATGTTGCAAAGGGATTTGCTGGGCCTTAACTCTATCCGCTATCGCTTAGGAATAAGCATTTGTCGATCAAGGGGTGAGTTGAAGTTCGAGTTGGAAGGCAACTCCAATCCAAGCCTAAGACCCTGGCCGAAGGTCTGGTGAAGATTCTGATGATGCCTTCAACTCAGTAGTCATGATACGGTAGCACGAATGTAGGAACTAGTTGGCTGCCCGCTGGTTGGTACAAGTGACACTTAGGTGGTCTCACAACATGCTTTGTCTCGGGTTCCCTGCAGCAAGATATACGGACCTGGACAAGCTGGATGCACACGGCCCTGGACGGTTCGGAGTGATCGGACGACCCGGTGCAAGGTCCTAATCCGCTCTGCTCCGAGTCAAATTCCAAACCTAATCAATGCACTCTTCATACACTCAAACAGAAAATACCCTCCAATCAACCGGCTTGGAGCCCAATTGGCCTTTGAGGCTTTTGAGGTCTCCCGCTTCTCATCCTGTTGTTGGCGGTTCAGAGCTCGGAAGTCTTCAGGTTGTGCTCTTGTGTCCAATGTGGCTGTGGCCAGCCGGCAAAGTCTAAGACATCATGGATGGGACGGAGTTGTTTGTCGACTGAGATCAAACTTAATGTGCCACTTGGAGAGACTCAACAGTTCTTTAAACCCTGCTCTTGTGTCCCAATGCGGCCATCCACGCTAGTCGACCGCGTAAGTGTACGTGTTACCGTTTCTTCGTGATTCACATGAGCCTCCGTCAAGCTGGGGCAGTATCCGGTTTCAGATAGAACAGACGATCCGTTTCCCCCTCTTGGATTATTGAATCGTGAATGGTGGTAGCTCGGCTGTCATGGACCCATGAATGATGAATCGGACTCTTGAGCAATCGGAGGGCGCAACTGAAGGTGCACAAGAAGCAAGACCACCAAATCCTATAATCGATCGGACACGACGCGGATAAGAGGTTTCTTGGCCAGTAACGTTGTTCTCAGCTTTCAACTGGAGCACGCCATCAAACGAACGTCGATGGGATGACATGTGCAGGACCGGAGGATGGATGGATGGATGGATTTTATTTCGCCCGGAGGCACTAGTTAAGCCTAAAGGGCCTTGGCACGCTAACAACATACGATTCGTCCGCTTCTCCCATGATCTCGCACAAGCGCTTTGAGTTGCCCTTTGCGCAAATGTTCCCAATACCTCTTGCCTCTTGCCTTGATTGATAGCAGATCATCTTGGAGGTTACGTTCTCCAAGTGTTCAGCGTCCCATCTTCAGCAGCTAAAGCGGGATCTGCTGGTCGAGGCTGTGTGGTGTTAGTGTAATCCCCCTACTGTGACTGATTCAGTCTTTGTCTTGCTCGCCATCCACATCCAATATCCCAGTTTCCATTGCGTGCTTGATTGTCTCTCAGACCGCTTTCATGTCTGGTGACCATTCCTTTGGGTCGGACCGCGCTTTCCCTCCCAGGTAGAACGAGAGGCTCCCTCGCCTGGTCGCTGAGCATTGCAGCATGCCTTCTCTCAGATC
>MU863678.1:0-28565 GCA_033575675.1 Parathielavia hyrcaniae | reverse complement strand
TTGAGCAACCAAGAGCGATTTCCTCGTCTGTCGAACATGGCGTTCGACTTGCTCTCTAATCCACCGTTGTCAACAGAGTGCGAGAGGACGTTCAGCCTTGCGAAACTGGCCGTGGGGATGCAAAAGCACTCTATACAGGAGGATACGATCTCCAAGGTCCAGTGTCTGAAGAATTGGCTGCGAAACCGGGATCCTTAGCAGAGCTGTCAGGGGCCTAGTTGTCTCCGGGGGTGGGGGGGTTTGGGGGGTTTTGTCGGGTCGGAATAACCTCACCCGGAATCATATGACTATAATTGCAATTCGTCAATTCAATTCAATTCTGGGGCTGCAATCAATCAATTATTCATAAATGCTTCAATTCAATTCAATTCTGAAACACGGATTGGATTGATTGGATTGTTGGGAGCGCTGGTTGAGAGCTTGAACCTGTGTGGATACGTACGTAATTGAACGTCACATACTTAGGTATCTACCTCTCTGTGAGCATGGACGAAGACCCCTTTCTCAGCAGTGCAACCTACCGGGTCAGGCGCTCTGTGCCAACGAAGGAGGGGGGGGGAGACAATGCTTTGTTACGCTCTCGTGGGCGGGTGCGACTGGTCGAAGCCGTGGTACGCCTGGGAGACGATTCGGGTGCACACTCGGAGAAACTGGGCCCCTAGTCTGTACATAGGTACCTACTTGAGTCACACTTCAAGAAGATTAGGATTATGGTTATGATACAACAAAGTTGTTACTAGCAGAGGGCCTCGCATACACTCAGCGTCACAATGCATATACATTGTGTTCGGTATGGCAGCTTGAAGATTCGGCCCGTTTACCAAGGTGGGCACCTCAGCGTATTGTAGTGGTCTCTCCCCGTACAGGTCCTGGAGACGGAGAATGCCCTAGTCTAGAAACACTCGCCGAAGCTCCTGCGGCACTACTAACCGAACCAATTTTGCCAAGACATGGACGATGCCCTCCCTCGCCTCCGTGCGGGGCCCCGGATTCCCAGATCATGATGTTGTGGGGTATGTCGGCCCGACAACTCTCCATGTGAAGACAAGCCAGGAGCACCCGCAAGCTTTGGCGACGAGAGAGAAGGTGCAGCCAGTTGATGGACCTACCTCGGAATCACTACCTTTGAGCACCGAGAGATTGGCCGAGTGTGACTTCGTGTACCTGGGTAGCGAGTCTAACAACAACGCCGACGGCAAACCTCAGGAGTGGCCTCAGGACATTTGCTATGAGGAGGCCTGGAAGGGGTCAAGTCAGGTTCTCGAAATAGATATAAATGTCTTGTCTGTCATGTCGAACATCGTTCCCAAAATACTATCATCCCAAGCTTCCAACTTTACTGTCGGCACACTCTTGCAGCCCTTAGCCCCCTTCCAGCCAAGTCCGACCAAGTCCAAGAAAGCATACAATGAAGTTAATGTGCCTAGCTGCGACCCTGTCAACGGCAGCGTTGGTCTATGGACACGGATACCTGACCATACCCTCCAGTCGAACCCGGCTTGGTGCAGAGGTGAGGAGTGTCTCCCATGAAAAGGCCAGCTCAACCGGACACATACTGACCTTCGGCGGGTAGGCCGGCCTCGACTCCTGTCCCGAGTGCACCATCCTCGAGCCAGTGCAGGCGTGGCCTGATCTTGATGCCGCACCAGTGGGCCGGAGTGGACCCTGTGGCTACAATGCCCGGGTGAGCATCGACTATAACCAGCCGGTGGCAAACTGGGGTAGTGCGGTGGCTGCCACATACTCCCCGGGCCAGGTTGTCAACGTGCAGTGGTGCGTCGACCACAACGGTGACCACGGCGGCATGTTCAGCTACCGGATCTGCCAGAACCAAACCCTCGTCGACAAGTTCCTCAGCCCGGGCTACCTCCCGACCGAAGCCGAGAAGCAGGCTGCCGAAGACTGTTTCGAGGCTGGGACGCTGTCGTGCACCGACGTGTCTGGACAAGACTGCGGCTACAACCCCGACTGCTCGCCAGGTCAGTCGTGCTGGCGGAACGACTGGTTCACCTGCAACGCCTTCCAAGCGAGCAGCAGGCGCGCATGCCAGGGCGTCGACAACGCCCCTCAGGGCTCATGCTACACGAGCATCTCAAGCGGGTTCCCCGTCACCAAGAAGGTCCGGATCCCCAACTACCAGTCGTCCCACACGCTGCTGTCCTTCAAGTGGAACTCTTTTCAAACCGGGCAGATCTACCTCTCGTGTGCCGACATCGCCATCGGCGACGGAGGACCGAGTTCCCAGAGCAGCTCGAGTGCAACAACCACGGTGACCAGCACCCTCTCGTCCACGGCGGTCCCGAGCGCGTCGTGTACCGCCGCCGCCGCCGCCTCGGTGGCAGTGACTTTCAAGGAGCGCGTGACGACAAGCTGGGGCCAGGTCATCAAGATCGTCGGCTCGATTCCGGAGCTTGGGAGCTGGGATCCGTCAGCTGCGCCGGCCTTGTCGGCGTCCGAGTACACAGCTCCCAACCCGGTCTGGACCTACACTGGGAACCTGGCTGCTGGCACCAGCTTCCAGTACAAGTTTGTCAACGTGGCCAGCGACGGCGCCGTCACCTGGGAGAGCGATCCCAACCGGTCCTTTACCGTGCCAGCGAGCTGCGACGCGACTGCGCTGAGCGAGACGTCGTGGAGATGAGATGATTCCGGCAGAGGATGGCCATGGAAGGGTCTGGGTTTGGTAGAATGGGGATCGAGAGTCTCCGAGAGGGGCGGGGTCTCGATGGGGTCGCTCACTCCGAGCAGGTTGTTGGCTTTGTTGGGACTTGGTGCAGGCCCCGGCCACCCTGGATGCGGGAGAACATGGGATGAAGACCAAGGAGCAGACCACGAGGACCGAGTCGTTGGTTCATTGAGATTTGTTCCAGTCTGGGCGTCATGAATTGAGAGATGAGTTCCGAGATGCCAGGCGTTTCTGCGGCACATGCATCAATATTTCTGTACCGCTCAGACCCCGCCGCGTCCGGTGAGCTGCAAGCCCAACCGGAAAGTTGGTGAAGCGCGGCGGGTGAGGCGTCGCATGTGTGCGCGTAGGAGTGAGCGTCCAGAAAGGGGACCGGGACATGCTCGTCCGTGTCCGTAAAGGTTTAGCTGCGCAAGCGATGGACACGTTGGCGGGGTTCCGCATACGGGAACGCCGGAATCGCTTCCAAGAAGCCTCGGGAAGAGATGAGACCCAGAGTGCAACCCACATCGGGCCAGGAACAATGCAAGGCAAGGGTATCGCCGGTACCTGCCAAGGCCCGCCAAGCCTTCCCCTTTCTGGGGGGGCGGCCCAAGATGCTCCGTTGGAGCTTCTAGAAGCTGAGGCCGGCATGATACATATTACAGGCTAGGAGACGTCCGGCTGGGCTTGAATTGCCGCAAGAGGGCGTGCTCCAAAACTTCAAGACCAGACCGTCAACATGCACGTCTCGGCTTCGCACCTGCTCCTTACCGGCCTGCTGGCCCTCACAGCCACGGCTGCCCCCAACAAGAACAAGTTCGTCCGGGTCGCTGGGGACAAGTTCAAGCTAGGGGGCAAGGACTTCCACTTTGCTGGCAGCAACGCCTACTACTTCCCGTTCAATGGGGTTCGTCAACCGCTTGCCCGACTCTCCAGTCCTTTTCCCGCCCGGCACATCAAGCTGACAGAAGTTGCGTGTGACAGTACCAGCCGGATATTGAGAAGGGCTTGACCGCGGCCAAGGAGGCAGGCCTTACCGTGTTCCGGACCTGGGGTTTCAACGACAAGAACGGCACCTACGACCCCAATGGCCTGCCCAAGTACGGCGGCGAGGGTGCTGGGGCAACCGAGGTCGTTTTCCAGCGATTCCACGCCAACGGCACCATTGAGATCGACGTCTCGGGCTTCGACAAGGTCGTCAAGGCCGCCGAGAAGACCGGCATCAAGCTGCTCGTTGCCCTGACCAACAACTGGGCCGACTATGGCGGCATGGACGTCTACACGGTCAACCTCGGGGGGAAGTACCATGACGACGTAAGCCGACCCTACCCCAAGTCCAGTCTCCAGAGGCCTCGTTGCGCAAACCGTGACCCAGCTGACATGGCCCCAAGTTCTACACCGACCCCAAGATCAGGAAAGCCTTCAAGCGCTATGTCAAGGCCATGGTCACTCGCTACAAGGACTCGCCCACCATCTTCGCCTGGGAGCTCGCAAACGAGCCCCGCTGCGGCGCTGACGGCACGCGCAACCTGCCTCGCAGCGACAAGTGCACGCCCGCCGTTCTCTCGGCCTGGGTCTCGGAGATGAGCTCCTACATCAAGAAGCTGGACTGCAACCACATGGTCACCTGGGGCGGCGAGGGCACTTTCAACCGCGAGTCGGACGACTGGGCCTACAACGGGGCCGACGGCGGCGACTTTGACCACGAGCTGGCCATGAAGACCATCGACTTTGGCACCTTCCACTCGTACCCCGACTGGTGGAGCAAGACGGTCGAGTGGACCAACCAGTGGATTCGCGACCACGCCGCCTCGGGTCGCAAGAACGGCAAGCCCGTCGTCCACGAGGAGTACGGCTGGCTGACCCCCGACAGGCGCCTCGAGTACACGGGCGTAGTCGACAACCGGACCCGCACCGAGGTCATGGGCGGCTGGCAGAAAACCACGGTCGAGGAGAAGCTCGCCGGCAGCATGTACTGGCAGTACGGCTACTGCGAGTACTCGTACGGCTGCAACCACAACGACGGCTTCACCGTCTACCTGGCCGATGAGGAAGCCGAGCTGCTCGTCTACCAGCACGCCAAGGAGATGAACGCCCTGAACCGTCGTTAAACGGTACGGCGGACTCACGGGGCCACAAAGTGTGGGCATCATTCGTCCATACTCCTTCGACTGTGCTGTGTTATTAGGTAGCTTCGTTAGAGTTGTGTGTAGTAAGCTTCAATAAACGACGATGGGCTCAACAGACAACGGGCCTCGGGTCCTCGCCAGGATCCCGCAGCGTTTCTTGAGCTTCTTCGGACAACTTGCGGCTCTTACTGCGTTCCACACTCTTATCGTTCCCTAACTTGGTTTCGTGCGTCCTCATCGTGACCCAGGACAGTGCTTCCCTTGGGTGGGAAGCGAGGAAGCAACAGCACAGTTGCTGCGACAAGTGCGATTGCCTACGCTCCCAAGGGAAGGCGAATGTAAGCAGTTGCTCTGTCGCGTGCAGCGTGTTTGACAAGTCAGGGGTTCACTCACCGCATTGGCAAAGAAGGTCAGATGAGGCTTGCCGATCTGGGCTAGAGCCGCAAAAACAAAACCGAATAAGCCCTGGGTTGACAGTCGGGCAATGTTCTCGACTAGCGTCAGCGCGTTTAGGGCGTCTGCTCTGGATGAGGCTGAGCACATCTCGGTCATGACGCCCTTGGCTGCCGGTGCTGAGCCCGAGGCAAAGGGGAGCAAGAAAGCAGCTACCAAAACGTCAGTGGCGTCAACAATTAGGCAATCCCGCCAGGCAATGCTCACCGAGATAAATGTGCCAGCTCTCTGTAGCAAAGGCGGCACACATGGTCAAGACACCATCGGCAACCAAGCTAATCCGGAGGAAGAACAGATCAAATGCAGTCCCTTCGTCTTCGTTCACTTCGGTGGACCTAACCGGCTCTTCCTCTGCGAAGCTGCCAATGGACACTTCCAGCTCTTCCGGATTCGTTGCCAGACGGGAGCAAGGCTGGGTCTCAGCATCCAGGCTTGGAGGAGTTGCTCGTCGCCCCTTTGCCAGATACCACCTCCGGCCGGTGTTGATGATTCGAGGGAAGAGAAATATCAGAAACACTGCGCGCATAAAAGCAAAACCCGACATGAGCAACCCGTTGTCGCCCTGCTGGAACTCAAAGTCTGCCGTGGCATACATCTGGATCAGCAGGGGGGCGTATCCTGTGGCCAACTTTCAACGGGTCAGCGCCTCTGTCTCAGTGTCCCGGGTCAGATATTAAGACTTACTACGCCAAGAAAGACTCCGGCGCATAGGAGGAGAACTCCATAATGCTTCTGTACCACGCCACTTCCGAGCATGACCGTCTGCGGGGAAAGCACTCGCAGAGGAGAGAAGAGCTCGGCAAGGCCCTTGGAGTTTGGCTTGGATCCACTCGACAAGGACTCACCGGCAAGGTACGGTATGGCAAAGCGCACATACAATGTCGAGATGAGAAACGAGTAGAATGCCACCTCAAAGGGACGTCGAATGCCCCACGTGTCACCGATCATGCCGCCGCCTAAGGTAGACCGTATTTAGCACAGCGATAAGGTCAAGATGGTAGCGGAAGGCTTACTGAGATAGCCAATGCCCTGTCCCAGCATAATGCAACCCTGGAGCATTCCAAACACGGCTGTGCGTCGCAACGGCTCAACAACCTCGCCGGCGATAACATTGGCGACCAAACTGTCAAGCCGTCAACATCAGAACAGCAAAAAGCAACATGTAACAATGCAGGAACGGAGAGCTGTGACAGCCACCTACATATACCCAACTGGGCCTCCAATGACGGTGATCAACTGGGTGCACTGAAAGATGATGATGCCGGCCTGACCGCCAGCCCGGACGCCAAGAATCTGTGCCGCCACCCGGATGGCGGGCACAAAGGTCTGCACCATGAGTGCGGCGCGGGGCCCGAACCGCTTGGCCATCCAGCCGGCAACAAACAGGTTGATGGTGCCGCAGAAGGTGGTGCCCATGCCCAGGATCGAGTACTGTGTCGCGGTTCCGGCGGCAATCTCGTTGCGGCTACACCGGTCGCCCCAGCCCTCGTATGGCGGGTGATTGCTGTAAAAGACGTCGCACTCCATCAGGTGAAAGACGTAGAAGATGCTTCGCGGTGTTTTGGGCATTGTCAGCGCTGCGGAAACCTCGTAGTGATGGCCGGATTGCTTACGGGACTTGGGTGAAGCTGAAGGAAAGCGTAATGAGAAAGCCGGCAAAGAGAGTCCGCTTCTCGACATGCACCTTGAAAGTGCGCTTTAACCGAGCACTCAGTTGCTGAGTCCAGGCGGCAGAACCATGTTCTGAACTGTCTTTGCGAGTGGAAACCGGGACCGCATCGTCGCCCGATAAGGAAGACGAGCCATTGATAAGGAGGGGTGTACGTTCGTCGGCATCCGATGTCATGTTGCTCACTGTGCGGTTGAACCCTTTGCTGGTGTCTTTTCTAGATGCCCACGAAATACTTGTGTCTCTCGAGGTACACCGAGAAAGGATTGGAGTGTTTGCACCGCTGTCGTCATGACCTGTAAGAATTTTGGCTGTGGGGTGCCGCAGTGGGTCCCGTCCCGCGGCCGGCTCGGGATCGGCCGAGATCCCGACGGAGCCGATTCATGCCAAGCCTAAGTAGCCAGGGGGTCAGGCCGCAGTTTTCCACCGGTCTTCAAGGTTCCCCATTTCTTTTTTTTTATCCTTTTCACATCCGGCATCTTCCATCAAAAAACCACGAACGGTCTCCGACTCTCCGTTGACAAACTTGACTCGGAAGCTTGAACCTGAATCCTCCGTCTCATTTCCGAAGCCGTGACGCCTGAACGGTAACTACATCCCCGTTCCTGGGACAGAGCAGTGTCCCGTCGGGAGTGACAGTGCACAGCCGAGTGTCGCTGCCCTTGATCCAGTCACCAGGGAGAAAGTAATATCTCTCCACCCCCGGTATTTCTCCAACACCGCTTGCCTGCACGCTCCTCCGTGGCGCCACGGATGGCCCGCCTGTTGCCGACGTTGGCAGCCTCCAAGTACAAATCCAACCGTCTACATCAAGGAAAACGAGCCGCCTCCGAGAGAGAATCGCCAGAGGCTCGCGGATCCGCGATGAGATGTCAGCCGCCAACACGGTGCTTGGCAGCATTCCGGGACCACCCGACCCGGCCAGCTCCAGATTCCCAATGTCGAACAGAAGATACTGGCTCTCACAATGGCCTGAGGGGTTTGCTGATGATATCTCGAGCAGGACCTCGGGAGAGTCCATGTGTGTGATCAATCGTCCCAGCGCCTCCGTGTCCCGCTGAGAGCTGCCCGCGCGAGCAAATGCAGAGGAGGAACAGATCGAGACGGTAGACGACCTTCCCAGGCGAGGTGGAAAGTAGCTGTGCTGCTCCGTGCGGCGAAGCTCGTCCCAGCTGAGCACGTGCACGCCGGTGTTGCCGAAGCCCAGGAGGGTGTCGGAGCGTGTTGGGTGGTTCGCCCACCTGACCTTGAGCATGCTTCCCGCTTCCGGCCCCAGCCGGGATTCGAGGACTGCGTGGGACTGGAGGTCGATCGAGAAGACTTTGACTGGTGTTGCGACGAACAGCTTGCTGCCGGTGGGGTGGAAGATGAGCTGGCTGATGATGTTGCCGTCTTCTGGCGGGATGAGGACGTCGAAGTCGTGGGATGCCTCCCAGGTGTTCCGTTGCTCGCCAGACCGGGCCACCCTCTTGATGGCGAGCTTGCCGCTAAGGTCGGCGAGGGCCACAAGCCTCCCGTCTGCGCTCCAGACGACGTGCTCAATGGGCATGTAGCTGGCGAGCCGTGCGAGGTCACAGATCTTGCCCCGGCCCGCTTCGCATAGAGTGGCCACGCCCTTCTCGGTGCCATAGCAGTAGAGCGGCCCAAACGACTGGCCCGCCAGGCTGATCACATTGTCAACCCGAGCAAAGTGATACTCGGCGAGAAGCGAGCCTTTGGCAAGGCTCTCCGTTTCGCTGTTTGTGTCGCTGCTGTGATCCGGGCAGTCGGCAAGGCGGACAAGCGTGCTGGGCTCCCACGCGTTGCCATACGGACCCCTGCTGTCGTAGAGCCGTCGCGAGTCGGCGCTGAATGACAGGTACAGGACGGGATCCTGGGACGACAGCTGGTAAATCCTGGAAAAGTCGGCGCTGGCAAAGATCTTGATGGTCCCTACTCCGTCGCCTGTCGCCACCAGCGAGCCGTCCTGGTTGACAGCCAAGGAGTCTCCGCCAGCCTGAACGGTGGCGTCGGTTTCCTCGTCGTGCGGATCCCAGCGAAAGAGCAGGCCAACCTGGGTCAGGCCGAAGACCTCGCCGCTCAGCGGATGCCAGGCCACCCGGAAGACCTCCCCCCATGTTTTCTCCTCGACAGTCATGTCCGTGTCGGCAAGGCGCACGTAGCACTGGCCCAACAGCATGGGCGGGTCCAGCTCCCAAACGGTCAGGGGGTGATTGCGGTAGCCAAAGGCGATCATGCTGCCGTCTGGACTGAAGGCGGAGCAAACCGGAAAGTTCACAATTGTATCGTGGAGGGTCTCCTCGTCGATCTGGGCGTGAAGGGTCCACTCGACGGCGGAATCGTCATCCAGGGAGCACGTCCGGATACACCGGTCCTCGCCGCAGACAGTGACCGCGTTCTGCTTGTCTGAGAACATGATGGTATGCGGCCGAGGCCGCTTGCGGGGGTTCTTGATGGTCTTGACACACTCGCCCGTTGCCACATCCCACACCCTCGTGGTGATGTATCCGTAGCTGACGAGCAAGTCGCCGAGCTTGTTGGTCTGGATGCTCAGGACACGCTCAGGATGTGCGATGCGTCTCTGCTCCTCGAACGTGGAGGAGCTGTAGATGATGATCTGGCTCTTGTTTCGAGCCACGCTCAGAAGCGCAATCCGAGCCCCGGCGGTGACGATGGAAGATGCAACAGCCCCCGGGTCCAGCGGGAAGCGGGCAAGACAGTCATCCCAAACACTGGTCGTAAAGCCCGAGACCTGTAGGGCCCGGCCCTCCTTGCGGCCAAACTGCCGGTACATCATGGAGTCCTCTGGGCAGAAAGGGGGGATCAGCTTATAGATAGAGTCGGGTTGTGCCCTCAGGTTGCTGCCAAACTTGCCAAGAATCTTGACGAGGTCCGTGGCCCAGCCTTCCATGGCGGCCAGGGCCTGGCAAGTTGTAACTGAATCATTCTCACTCCTCCTCCGTCGAAGTTTGGTGGCCATGTCAGCCAAGTGGCGGGAGGCGGCCACCAGGGTCCTGAGCTCTCTAGACCTTGCAGCAATGTATATCCAGGTGAGAACGTGAGGTGACCTGAGGAAGTCTGCGACCAGGTCCAGGATATCAAAGTCTACTAGAGCCGACGAGAGCGCAAAATGGTGGGACCATGCTGTTGCTGCATAGCCTAGCAGAGCAGGGGGTTTCCCACGGTTGATCTGGCTTCGTAGTGTCGAGTCCGTCAAGCGTGCCACACAGCGCTTTAGAAGCATGTCGTTTGTCGTCCTGGTGTTGATGACCAATGGCCGTCCCTTTTCACCTCCGCGTGTCAAATACTCCCGAGCAGTCTCGTGTATCATTGCCACCCTGCCCTCGTGGTCCACGGCGACGAAACCACCGCAGAGCTCAGTGATGGTCCTGTGAATCTCAAGAAGGCCAGCTTCATTGCCCAGTGCATCGCCAAGTTCCTCAACCTTCAGCAGCCGCTGTGCGCATGTAGCCCAGCTGAGGATGGTCTGACCGAGCTTTTGATCACCGGTACTCGGGGCTGCTTGGAAAGAGATGGCCATTCTGTCGTACAACGCTTCCATCCCTGATGGGAGCTCGGTGAGTGCTCTGTCCACATCCAGCCTCGTGTGGCAGGAGTTGATGCGCTGCACAGCCAGGTGAATCCAGAGAAAGTTCCCTTCGGCCCGGTTCAGGAGTTGGGTGGCAACGAGCTCCCTATAGCCGCTGTCCCCGCCAAGATCCATCTCGTGGTCGACATAAGCTCTGAAGTCGACCGGGTTTCCTTCGAGGCGAATCGTCTCCGTGTCTACCTGCTTTGCGACCTTCTGGAAGCTCGAGGATAGCTCATGCGTGTTCCGGCTGATCATGAGAATTCTGAGGGGGAGGTCGGTAGAGTGCAAGTCGGCCAGAAGTCTGACCAGGGCGGCCGGACGATCGGCTTCGTCGATGCCGTCGATTACCAAGTAGAGCGAGTTGTCAAACCCGCTCAACTGCAACAAAGCTTGTTTAAAGAGCCACTGCCAAATGCTCTGGTAGTCTGCTGTTTTGAGCTCCGCCCCGGCAGCCTTCAACCGCTGTAGCCTTTCCGCGTAAGCGGGTGTCGACATGGCCAGTTGACACGCCAGCGATCTCAGCACCATGCTCATGCCACGCTTCTCCTGAGAAATGAAGCGAATGAAGAAGTAGTGACAAGGCAATCCTAGCTCGACAAGATGGTTGATGAGAAACGAGGAGAGAATCGACTTCCCGCTGGCTGCGTTCCCGTGGATCCAGAGGACTCGCGGTTTGGGACTACTGTCGGCCACCCACCCGTTGAAAGTCTCGTGATTGAGCATCCAGGTACAAGTTCCTGGCGTCCACCGGTCGCGGAAGAAGTTGTAGTCTGCATCAGGTGACTCGGGTACCGACAAGAAATCCGCGACATCTGCCGCTGACGGTTGGGAGGAGGCGGGCTCTGCAGCTAGACACGGTCAGGTCCATCAGGCAACCACATACCTTAGGGAGAGGTAAAGAAACAGCCTATAGGGGACGAACCACTGAGCTTGACTTTTCCGATCAACGTTTTCAACACATTCCTCACAGTAACATAACGCGGGTCGGATGGACTCGCATATTTGCACACGTTGTGGTGATCTGCGTCCAGGGGTTTCGATATCTCGCCGGGATAACCCAGGACAGAGGAGTCCTTCTCCAGCACCATCTAAGTGAGAATTTCATCTCAGTCAGACGGGGTCATCAGACAAGGGGATTGAGACCTGCGGGCCGTTCACATACTATTTGAGACTTTTTGAACCCTGCCACCGGTGTAGGCCGGGTTTCGTAGAAAGACACAATGTCCAGCTTGGGCGCAACATGCCTGAATTGCTCGTTGAGCTTTTGGAGCGTTTGTGATCCGGCTGATAGCTCCGAGATGAACTGCATTGGGCTCGTGGTAAACGAGACCTGAAGAATGCGGTTGAGCGTCTCAGCTAAGCTGGTACCCCGGTGTGGCGTCGAAAGGAAAATGATGGCGGAGACGGCTTTGATGATGGCATCATAGGCTGGGTCGTTCTGACCCTGCATGTACGCCTAGTGAGCAAACAAGATGTATCAGTGAAATGTGCTCTCTGCTGCCCCGGCGTAGTCAAGTTCAACACACCTCTTTCACGATCAGTCCTCCCATAGAATGAACAATGAAGATGATGGGCCGCTGTCGGTTTTGACGATATCAATATGAGGTTAGCGGCGTCCTTCGAATATCAGAACTCATCTGGCAGCTTGGGATGGAATCTGCCTCACCTCGCCCATTCTCAAGTCTTCCAGCTCCTGAACAGACTCGTCCTGTGAGAACTTCATCTCGTACAAAAGATCCTTGGCGAAGTCGAGGACGGACATCTTGTTCCTCCCGCTTCCTGACCGGAAATTGGCATTGTAACCAAACGTCAGGATCCGTGACTCATTAATGTCTGACTCAAACGGGAGAAACTTCAAGGGCCAGAAGAATTCGGGGTCGCGGTTATGGGACCACGTCATCTGACTGCTCCCTCCCAAGCCGTGGACAAAGACAACGTCAACCCTCCGTTCTCCGGTAGGCCGATGCACTACCTTCAGGCCCAGGGGGTCTTGTCTGGAAGCCTCGGACACGCGATCACCCGATTTCTGCTGTCGGAGGGAGTTCCATGTGCCACGTTGATTCAGTGATGGGGCTGACGAGGTGGTCATTGCGCGGTTGAGGGAACCAGAACTGCTGCGGACGGAATTGTCGCCCGGCGAAGGTTCCCGGGACCTGGAAGTTGTGCTCGAAGCATCCTGGGAGGGTGGCGACAAGTTGCTTCGAGACCGCACATCGTCCACATCGTCGTCCGTGGCTTTCCGCCGAAATGTGAACTGTCTCTTGAACTATATTCGAGGTGCAACAGCGTTAACGGCATGATCTCATCCACCAGCAACGTTGCGGCCCGGGCTGCCGTGGAGGATGGTACGAACCATGGCCGCGATATGCGAAGGGCTGCAAACTAAGGAAAAAATAGGCAGGGTGCAGTGTTGCCTGCGATGATAGAAGTTTTTGGTGGAAACAAGCACACGACTCCCAGTTACGATACCTGCTGTGTTCCTGTCGATCAGAAGTGGGCCCGTTGATGTTGAGTGTGAGATGTGGGATGTGCGATCTGGATTGAGACACGGCGTCGTCCCTGCCCAAATGAATGCGCATGGCGGCATGGGGCGCAGTGCTGAGGACCACCCCTCCGTGATAGAGCCTTCCTGCACTTAGCTCCTGCAAGCTGCAAGACGGAGACGGATCGCTGGCTGCGATTGGTGAGCTGCAGTGATCGTATGCAAGCCCCGCCAAAGTGCAACTTTATGGTCAGCTTAGTCCCTATCATCGGCCATCGTAGCCGCCTGCTTGTTTCAAGGCATCCAACAATGAGACGCAGGGCCGCGGGCCCGGGGCAAGGGGGCAGGAGCACAGCACTTTTCCTCACGTCCCAGACTCTACATATCCTTGGGATCTGCTTTCTCAAGCCTGAGTTCAACCAACGAGTAACGACTGGTGTGATTGGAGTCAGCAGTGCCTTGCCATACCTCATCTTTGCTCACCTCAACTTGGAATCCGTCAATCCAAACGTCAACCGAATATGGCCCCTCCCACCTTGTCCGATGTGGTGGCAACCACACACAGCAGCGCCGAAGCCCGCACTGGGTTGCAGCCAACTAAGACTGTCGGCACCGGAGAACCAGGCAGTCAGGCGCCTCTTGCATACTCCGAGAAT
Organism: Parathielavia hyrcaniae; assembly: GCA_033575675.1. Taxonomy (NCBI): domain Eukaryota; kingdom Fungi; phylum Ascomycota; class Sordariomycetes; order Sordariales; family Chaetomiaceae; genus Parathielavia; species Parathielavia hyrcaniae. The sequence goes on along the minus strand of MU863678.1, from coordinate 14,916 downwards.
CTTGTGAAGGCCGTCAACGCCAACCGCTCCCTGCCCATCAATTTAGCAGAATCGTTCTCGGATAATTCAGGGCTCCCCAAACTCCGCAGCGAGGAGCAAGATGGCGATGAAGACGTCAGAGCTGGACTGGCCGAGAGGGTGGGGACCATGACCATCAAGCAGATTTTGGGACAGCTTGGCGGCGTGTTTCCCATGGATGAAGCTGTGGTCGACGGTACGTTCAGGTCTGGTCTTGGAAAGGCCCACAACCATGATGCCCATCGGTCTTGCAACTTGCCAGAGTACTGGGGCCCCAAGCTAACTGTTGCACAGTTCTGCCTCATGGAAGCACCTTCGTCTCGGTAGAGCACTTCGGAACAAGTGCCTGGACTATCACCGGCAAAGTCACAGCCCTCGATGCAGACAAGAGCGAAGAGTACTACTTTGTCAAGATCGCCTACGGCGAGACGGGCCGCATCATGCTCGGCGGCGAGTATGAGTCGTCCAAGATCATCTACAGCACCATGCCCGATTTCATTCCCAAGCCCATGGGGTTCGGCCGCTATCGAGCCCGGGGCCCGGAGACGTACTTCTACCTTTCCGAGTTTGTGGACATGGATGTCACAACGCCCCCGGACCCTGCTGAGTTTACGAGCCGTCTTGCCCAGCTGCACAAGCTGAGCACGTCGCCGACGAGCAAGTTTGGATTCGCAGTCCAAACATGCGATGGCGACAGGGCGCACGTGGTGGATTGGCAGGAGAGCTGGGCCGTCTTCTACCGAAACCTGTTCCTCGGTGTATGCGAGCTCGATCTCAAGCGGAACGGACCCTGGCCAGAGTTTGAGCTGGCCGTCGAGCAGGTGGCTTGGAAAGTGATCCCCCGCCTCCTCGAGCCCCTGCAAGCAAATGGCCGCAAACTCAAGCCGTGCATCATCCACGGGGATCTCTGGGAGGGCAACATGGGAATCAACATGGAAACGGGGGACAGTCTCCTTTTCGATGCTGGCTCGTATTTTGCCCACAATGAGATGGAATTGGGACACTGGTAAGTGTTGTCTGTTGGGAGTGTCAGGGGTTGACACCTGCTGTGGCCCGAGGACCACCGTTGGACCATGTGCACGACGCAGACATGACACAGTCAGCTTTAGCTGACAGATTGGCAAAACAGGAGATGCGAATTCAGCTCCGTCTTCAGATCTGAAGCGTACACCCGGCACTATATCCGAAACTACCCAGCCGCGGAACCGGCGGAGGAGTTTGACGACCGCGTCCGCCTGTACAGCCTGAAAGGCGCCATCAACTATTCCGCCGGCCACCCTGGGAGCGACCTGAGGAAAACGTGAGTCCAGAAAGTTCCCCTGTACGTCTACTGTGCTCTGACGTCTCTTGATTCGCCATGTTGCTGCAGTGCCTACAACAACATGTGTTTCCTGTGCGAGAAGTATGCTCCCATCGATGGCATCGACAAGTACGACCCTTTGATTGACCCTTCGCTCACTGGTGCTTGCATCGTTCCACACTTGGCGGATGGGCTGATTTGATGGATGAGTGGTTGTGGGTTGGGTTTGTTGGATCCTATCCCTGAACGAGAAACACACTCCATGACCCCAATCTCCACACCTTGGCCCTCGCGAATGTAGCCGTGGCGTGATCAGCGGGGCTCCATCGCGCACAAGTGAGAACTGGAGCATACCTAGGTAGTCTAATACGATCTGATTACCCCTACACGCCTATAACTTGTTTGCTCCAGTGAGAGCTGGTGTCGATTGCTGCATTCTTTGGCCTCCGAGGTACATATCTGTTGAATTAACATATCTGTGTGTGGACAGAGTGCATGACTTGTTCAGAGAAGAACAAAGGAAAGCAGTCTCACTGGGCGGGATGGACGTCTAATATACACAGATGTGACGCCCCCAGGCCATCATGGCTTGTGAGATTTGCACACCACCCTCCATTTCAGAAATATCTGCTTGTCTCTATTTCAATATAAGGTACCTACCTTGGAACCTACGTACCCACTTGTTGCCCCCGTCACGGAGTCTTAGCCAATCTCTCCTGGCGCCATCCTACCCCCGCCCGCATGCTAATGGCAACTGAAAAAGCGCAGGAAATGTTGACAAAGAGGGAAAATATGGTGAAATACCAGCCGCGCCCTACGGCATCAGCAAGCGGTTGCAGCACAGCTGCTGACGCAGCGCTGAGCCCACACCTCATCAGTTGCCCAGAGGCATATGCGGAACTGGACGAGTTGGGAAAGATGTCCACCAAAAGAGCACTCGATGTGTGACTGAGCAACGTTGACAGGGCGCACGCAAAAAACTGTAAAGTGATGGGGACCGCGGGATGGACGTGGTACCGCACAGCCCAGCCGTAGCCGATGACGAGAAACGTCTCGAGGAGGATGAAGATAAAGCAGTGCCGATATCTGGCTTCTTCAATGGGGAACATGGAGATGTCGTGCTTTTCCTTATCCTCGGGCTCGAAACCGTTCTTATTTGCGATGACGGCGTAGTTCCGGTCCACCAACTTGCCGGCCACGATACCCCCAATCGTCATGCCGGCCAGGCCCGGCAGAAAGACCAGACCAATCTGGAGTTCGTTGTAGCCGTATACTTCGTCGAATATCACCGGTATGGCGACTTGAAAGGTGTAATAGATCGAGTACGACGAGGCCACCATCCAGAGCACAGCAAACGCGTCTTTGTAGAGGATGATGCGGAACGAGGCAACGGCATCCTGAAGGCTCCATCGCTGTCGTCGAGACTTGGAGACCCCGACCATCTTCACTAACGGTTCAGGTTGCTTCTCGCAATTTCCGGAATCGTCATGCCGCTGCCGCGTCCGATGAACCAACCCTCGGCCCCAGGACCACCATGTCTTCGAAACGCCGCGCGCCTCCAAACCCCCATTCCCAACAACCCTCCTTCCGGTCTCGGGCAGCGTGAACCCGGCCAGCAGCAACGACACGACGGCAACCAGCAGCAACGCAACAAAGACCCACTCCACGCCAGCCGTAGCCAACGCTACGGCCCCGCCGACGACGGGCCCAACGGCCGACAGGGCGTTGCAAGTCGACAGCAACGGACCCAACATCGCGCCCCGCTCGGCCACGGGCGCCGCGTCGGCGACGATGCCGTAGGCGAGGGCCGGCGTGGGCGAGCCCCCGACGCTCTGCAGGACGCGCAGCGTGATCAACCCGGCATAACTCTCGCGGTTGAGTGCCAGGCCGAGGCTGGCGGCGGCGTAGAGCGCAATGAGGCCCAGCAGCACGGGCCGGCGGCCAAAGCAGTCGGCGAGCGAGGCGAAGAGCGCCGGGCTCAGGGCTTGGGCCACAGCGTAGGCTGTGACGGTCAGGTTGATGGACTGAATCGAGCCGGCAGAGAATTGCGTCGAGAGGAGCGGGATGAGGGGGAAGTAGATTGTGGCCGTCAGCGTGGATAGGGTTATAATGAAGCCGAGGAGGTAGGTCAGATAGGTGCGCATGGATGAGGGAAAGGTCGAGTACGGTTCCATGTCTGGGGCTTGTTGTTCACTGCTGCTGCTGGTGGCCGGCAATGGGATTTCAGTTGGTGTTGAAGATACCAAGGGGCCAGTGAGCGAGGCTGGTTCGCTCCGAGGTGGCATATCGGTTTGCTCTTTAGCACAACGCTATTGTGGAAATTGGAAGTGAGAGGGGAATGGCAAGCCTGGAACGGGCCGAGCTGCATCACAGTCGTGGTTCTTGATTGGCATCCACGTGATGAGAGCCAACAAGCAAGGGGGTGGCACAGCTACCACAGCGTTCAGAGGAGAACACATACTTGTGTTTTTGGCCGTCTGGGCCGCCTCCCTCACCTTCGTGTCCCCCCTTCACTCCCGGAATGCATCCACGACTCGTCACATCCGGCAATTTGACCTTGTCCAAGCTACCAGCGGAAGCCAGATACGTAGACTCCGATATCCGTGAGCCTGAGGCCTGAGGGGTCGGGCGGCTCTGACGTGGATCAAATCTCAGAGTGTCAGAGATGTAGCTATCTTGAATACCTAAGGTACCTAGGCAGGCTCTAGTCCACACAACAGAGCTTCCAATGGGAACGGACCTTGATAGTGACAAGAAATCACCACAGCTTCCTGCACAGCCGGGCTTCCTCAGTCTCAATCCAGCCTTCGGTGCCTGGAGTCGAGACGGCGTAAAAGACACCAAGAGGATCCCACTTGTACCGCAGAAGACGGAGCTTGGGGTACTTGGAGCCCCAGAAATGGCTTTGCCAGTTTTCCTGAGAGGGGTCGGCCTGTCGACATCTCCGTCAGTATCCCGAGCCAGCCAAGTACAATGACACAAGTGCTGCAGCTGCTTACCTCGTTGACGTAGGTGCACCCACTGGTGCTGGCCTGGCGCAGGGCCTCGTCCACGGTGTTGGTCAGAACATTCTGGAGGTCCGCCTTCTGGGCCAGGGACGAGCCGACCGGCACGACCACGATGCTGATGATGAAGTCGGTCGCGTTGCGCCAGGCCGGATGGGTCGCGCTATTACTGGTTGGGGCGCCGTAGCCCGGGTTGAACAGGTGTCCGACCATGAAGCTGAACACGTCGGGCCGAGGGGACAGCACTGTCTTGAAGGCCTCGATGATGCCGTCGTTGTTGGTGGCCACGTCCTGGTGGTTGAACATCCAGCCGCCAGTGAGAGCAGAGGATCCAGCGGCCTCTGGCTCAAAGAGGTCGACGTACAAGTCGTAGAAGGTGGAGAACTGTTTGATGGCAAAGTCGAATGGCACCCCCTTGGCAGTGAGCTCGTCCAAGAAGGGCTGGAGCACGGTCTGCAGCTCGGTTTGGGTTTTACCGATGCCAACAAACGGGCGTACACGGAGCGTGAAGGGCAGAATCTCAAAGTAGACGTAGAGCCCGTGGTCGACAAAGTGGTTGGACCACTTGTGGAACAACTCGGTTCCGTTCCACCACACATTCGAGTCCGTGGTGTGTGTAGTGTTGATGTAGAGCGTAGCGCCAGCCGATGGGATGTCAGGGAAGGTCTTCATGGTGACCGAAAGAATGACGGCAAACGAGGCCGGGCCACCACCCTTGAGAGCCCAGAAAAGGTCGGGGTTTCGGCGCTCGTTGGCCGTCACATAATGCCCAATATATCTGGGGCGGCGTTTTGGTGGCTGATTCAGCGGCTTAGCGCCACATCACAGCACCTTTCCGTCCGTGCGCTCAGCATGTGAAAAGATTCACCCATATCTAACTCGAGCAGGGTACTACGCAATTGAACGCAATTTGAAGCTATTCAGAAGGCCGTGAATGGCAGAGGAGCAGGAGGGCATAGCTACATTACCCATGAGTATTATACTCAACTAGTTATACACTACACTAAATTATACAGCTGGGCGGCCGGGCGCGCATGCCTTCCTGTTCGCGCGCAGCTGCTTGCAAAACTGGTCGAGGGAACAGCCGGTCCGCTGCTGCTGCAGGCTAACAATATACATCGCCGCCTGCTCGCCAATCCGCTTCACCTGGGCAACGCGCCGGATCTCTTTCATAACCTCCAGCCGTAGGGAATACCACTGCAGCTCGCTCTGTCGCCCTGCACGCCACCGGCTGCCCCATCTGCTGTCGAGCGCGGCCACGGCCGGTTGGCCCCGAAGACCAACGGTCCACTCGCGCCACAGGCCCTCTACCGTCTTAACTGCCCGGCACATGCGGTATCGGGGTGGCGGTTGCTCCGGCTGCGGCTGCGGCTCCGGCTCCGGCTCCGGCTCCAGTGCAGGCACGTTGTACGTCACTGCCGGGTCCGGGCTTGTTAGACGGCTGTTGTCGATGCTGGACTGGGCGGATGTGTACCGGCTCTTCCCCCCCCTTCCTCCTGCCGGAGGCAGGACCGCCGTGGCGGCCGCCTGAAGCCCTGTGGCCAAGAAGGTCTGCAGTTGCGAGGACTGTGCCTCTCTGAGCCGCATCTCGGCTGCTCGGACCTCGGTTTCGACCGCCGTCTTGAGCTCGGCCGCTCTTGCCTCATTGCGCGAGTCGATAGACTTCAAGTAGTCGGCCAAGACCGGCATCGCCTGGACAAGGACAGCCAGCTGGCTTGGCTGCTCCTCCTCTCGTACGAAGGCTGAGATCTGCTGCGCGAATGGCCGGTACGCCTCGTGCTGAAATACCGGGTGGTTCCATACCGGGCTGTCGGGGAACTGTTGCATCAGGAGTACCGAGTCCTGCAGGACCACCTCGCGCAAGTAGAAAAGCAGGTTCGTTAGGCCCATTGCCGCAAGGTCGTTTACCTGATCGGGCCCAGGGCCGAACTGGTCCTTCCAGCTGTCTAACCCGGGCCAGATCATGGAAAGCAGGACCTCTGGCGGCACGATCCCAGCACGGCGGATCTCAAAGCATCCCATCTGTGAGGGGTGGCCGGCCATTGTACGCATAAACTTACGGGGCAGTGCGTTAAGGTAACAGCCAACCATCTGCTCCTGGTTCCAACGGCCGGCGCGGCGGATCTGGTCCTCGCTGACACCTTTCAGCTCGGCTGTCTTCGCCCCTGAGCTACGGCCAACGTGCGTCTTCTTTTGCGAAGTAACGCCAGCGTAGCCGAAGGCTTTAGCAACCCAGCCCCGTTGCGAGTAGTAAGAAAGGGCCGCCGTCCGGTCGGCGCCGCGGCTCTTCAACAGCCGGATATCGTACCACGCAGCACGCCGGCTGAAATCCGGGAGCGGCTCGTCGGTCAAGTCCCAGCGGTACAGAAGGTAGAACGCAAGCCCGCCGAGCATACAGACAAGCGGCCTCCTGTTCCGCAGGGCACCGGCGGTCTCAAGGCGGCCATGTTGATTCTCCGTTCCGGCGCGGGTAGTGAGGATCAGCGGCAAGCAGCGGGTCGGACCTTCGCCGGTGAATTCGAATGTGAACAGGTCCGAAAGCTCGGCGGCACGCCGGTCGCCGCCACGCGCGAGCATATAATGGCCAAGGAGCAGGTCCACGAGGGTGCGGAGGTGGAATTCTGGCGAAGCGCGGCCGCGCGTCCAGAGCTCGGAGCAGACACGTTCGAGTTCCTCCTCGGTATAGCCGTCCAAAAGAGTATCGCGGCCTTTGTCGGCATAGTTGTCCTTATCCTGTTGGGCATCGCGTCGCTGCAGGGTCTTTAGGTACTCTCGGACGTTATCCTCCCGCGGCGACGGGTGGACGTTCATACCGCGCGCTTTTTGCGTACGGTAGAGGTCCGTAACAGCAGTGATGTAGCTGCGAACAGAGCGCCAGGCGAGCCGAGTCTTCTCCCGTGGTACGTCGCCGTCGACCTTCGGGATTTTTGTCTTAAGCGGCCGGTGCGCGACCTCTTCCACCAGGAAAAGGAGGAGCTTCTCCTCTGTCACGGTATCGCCGTCGTGATACTGCTTGCGACGGCAGAAGTCCCGAAACTCCCCTTGCTTCGGCTCGTATGCCAAAGACGTGTTCTTTGGCCTATACTCGTGGATCATGTTGAGGATGTTCTGAGCGTTGGCGCGGAGCTCCGCGTTGTTGACCGCGTTGCGTTCGATGCCCAGCTGCTGCAGCCCCTGTCGTACGCGGTGCGCTTGCCCCACTTGCGGTCCGGCGGCCACGATAACATCTCCTACCCGCGACGGCGGCGGCGGCGGCGACGTTGCTAGTGCCGCTGCCGCAGTCCTACCTCGTTTTCCTCTCGAAACCATAGCTTTCTTTTTTTTTTAAGAACGTCAAGAAGGAGAAGGAGGAGAAGGAGGCGAAGGAAGAGAAGGAGGAGAAGAGGGAGCCGGGGGGGTTGACATCAGCGGTATATCAGCAGGTGGCAAGATATACGCAAATTATTTGATAAGCTTGGCGGCCACCACCTCTCGATATATGTGGATCTGCGGACAAAGGGGGCCGTGCGCGGCTGAGGCGCACTCAGCGGGCGGTCAGCAAAGGCCATGATACCCCTTTTTTAAAGCGTATGAAGCGCAGTAGGTGCACTTACGTCCATGACTCGCTCTCCCAGTTTTGGGTGACCTCGGCACACTTGGCCGCATCATATGTGTTCACCGTCCCCAAAGGTCCGGTGAAAGTGTTGTGGCAGGCGGCTGCTGGCGGAATGTGAACAAGGAGCCGCCCATCAACTGTTGCGTTGAGGCTCCTCCACTTGGATGCCGATGGCCAGCATGACTCCCCCGGGTAGCACTTGCAGCCGTAGGTGATACCCTTCGAAGTCACTGTGGAAACGCCCGCGGCATCGGAGAAATCAAGACTGTCCACGTCAACCGAGGCTGACACGGTTTCCGCCTCGCTCCTCAAGGTGATCTGTGCCAGCGCCGCCGAAAGAAAGCTGGCGGCACAGGCTAGCCTTAGTAGTGAGAATACCATGGTGGCCAATGGGGGTCGGAGGACGGGGATGGAACGTGAAAAGAGGGAAGAGGGCCGGTCTGGCTCTGATGTGGGCGGGAACGGGAGAAGTGGGAGTGCCTACCCTTGAAATAGGGGTGTCCCTCCCATCGCCAGATGCCCGCTGACGACCGGGGGACCCAGCGGGGGTGATGATTACCACCTCGAGCTGGTCAAATCCAGCGGAGCTAATGCAGCGGCTTGTTCGGTAGCCGGAAGAAAGTCCCTTGCCATGTTGGGTCCGTTGGCCAACTGCATTGTTAGTGTCTCTGCCAAGGCGAGCTGTGTTGCAACCCGGCGAGCCGACGCTTACACGATGCTATCCCATCCAGTACGAATACCACCAGCTAGACATGAGCTGCACGAATCATTGTTCAAGCTTGGCCATTGTCCTCACCGGCAACCGTTCCTGGGCTCGCCGGGTAAAGTGGACTTGATGCGATGAAGCGATTTGCGGGGTGTTATTCAGTTTCCCGAAAGCAGTCTCTAGACCTCCTCCAGCCAAGAACATGAATGCAACAACAGACAAGGGTGTGGGACGCCACCGGCTGGAACCAAAGTCGTATCGGTGCTGAAATCCCCGCTGACTCTCTTCATTGCCGAACTCCAGATCCCCAGACACATGCTTAGACCATGGCTCCCTCCCAGTCTTGCTCAAACAATATCGAGCTGGCTTGCCTTGCGGCGCTGTTTCCGCTCCCTTCTCCCTTGTATACACATCCACACACCGTACATGACAAAAACCACCGCAGTCAGCGGTGCTGTGACCGCCCAAAACAGCGCAAATTGAGGCCTCGTGTCCACGGCCATGCCGCCACTGGCCAGTGCCTCGTCCCAAGCAAAGAGGGGAGCCGAGAAGAGCGCCGCCACGAAGCTGCCCGGGAGGAAGAACATGGCAACCAGGGCCAGCATCTTCATCGAGGACGAGTCCTGCAGGCTCGACGCGGCGATGCTGCGTGTGGCGCTGGCCGTGTCGAACGCGATGGCGTTGTCCTGCTGGGCAATGAGATGGAATAGCGCCGCGATCTGGATCTGCACCCGCTGCTGCACGTAGGTGGTGTCAACTGCTTGCATCTCGACGCGGTGCCGGAGGAGATCGATGTGTGTCCTTGAGAATGGCTCTCCAGCTGGTGTCGACGACACGTCAGCGAGCTTCGCTTCGAGGTCGCGGTCTTCTCCCTTTTTGGGCTTCTTTCGGGGCCTCCGTATGACCCGGGTTGTATGTTGGGCAATGAATTCGTTGATGGCCTCGACGACTTTCATCTTACGCGTTCCGTTGGCAAGCTTGGCGGCGCACCCGCTCATCTGGGCCGAAAGTTGACCCAGTTCGCCAGCCGCGGGCTGTGTCTGGTGCCGCGAGGCAAATCGGTGGTGCCCGGTGCGTGCCTCGACCTCCCTCACAGCCGCCTTGATGTCCTCCAACGTGGTGTCGAGACTGTGGGCCAGCATCAGGCTGCACAGCAAGGCAGGGAACATGGAGTGCTTCGTGGTCGCTGCGCTCCACTCGGACTTGAGACTGCGGTGAAGCTCGGCGCGTTCCTCGCCCTCGGCAAAGACGATGGCGTGGGTTTCAGGGCCCGACTCGGAGGTATTTCCGGCGTGTGACCATGCTATGGCGAGTTTGGGGTGGTAAGCTACCGTGAAAACTAGGGAACTGCCATCCGAAGGCATGGTCGACACCCCAGAAAAACAACCACGGGCGTAGCTCAGCGCGTCTTGGAGCCCCCAGGCCTCGGTCAAGGTCTCCAGGATGGTCGTTGATGGGCTCACCCGTCGCTGGTCGCCGTCTCGGCCAACCCATACGAGTCGGGCTGACCGAGTGTAGGTGCCATCTGAGAAGTGGCGACGAGATGGCTCTTCGAGCCAGTTATCGATCTCTGAAGAGGAGACAGTTCTGGTCTCGGCAAGAGCCGATGGTTGACTGCCAGAGCCCTCATCCTCAACCCAGACTTCCGTCACCTCCACCACAGGACACTTGTGTACCTCGTACTCATCCCAAAGGCTGCGTGTTCCGTAGTGCCGGTATAGGTCGCCCATTCTGGCAGCCAATCATCTGTTGTTGTGGTTGGACGCCGTGGTGGAGTGCTGGGGTTGGAGATGCCAAGAAACATTCAGCAAGGGCCTTTCCAGGTTGTTGAGGTCGGAGTCGAGTCTGCTGGATCGCGTGCCCTTGAACAACGAAATCACCAGCCATGTCGTCGTGTATTCTCCCTGGAGTTGCTTGCCTTTTCATACAATTGTGAGCTGAGACCTGGAGAGTCCTAGGCAGGCAGTGCACCAAGGGTCCTGCTAGCCTAGCCAGGCTGCGCCTCCTCAAGCCGATGATGCGAGGGGATGACACGCCGGCGGACGGCCCACATCCGCTCAGAGTCAGAGCTGCGGAAATGCAAGGGGGCTAGAAACCCGGATATCCCCAGGCAGATCGGATTGATTGTTGCTTCTTGATATTTAATGGTGCGTGAGTTTGGTACCTGGAGACAAGGGCAAACTGTCAAGGCGGACCATTGACTTTGCTCCGCCGCCGCCACAACGACCGAAAGGGCTCGCCGTCGGGCTGCTGAATAACCCCACTGAGTCGAACCCTGAACGGAAACCTGGTGCTCTGACTAAAGGGCAGCCAGCCACCTCGAGGTTGTCGGCATCGGCACAGGATGGCTGCGTTACTAACTCAGCCCGATCTGACTTGACGCACTGAGTCCCAAGTCCTGCTATGAAGCAGCATCGGATCCGTCGCCGTCAGAACACGACACGGCGGGCGGGATACCCTGCAGCCGCCGTTTGGCACCGTCCATGTCCACCAGCATGCGGAGGTCGATCTCATGCCAATCCTGCGCATGCGAGACGTACACCCACTGCTGCCGCGCTTCGACCCAGTTCCGGCACGGCAGAAAGGCCTCGAGCATGTAATAGCGTCGCGAGTGTACGGATACTCGACGGTGGGCGGACCTTCCCGCTGCAGGAAGCTGTCTGTGCCCGCCCGCTGCTCCTCCTCGGTCATGTGGAAATGAGGCCGCTGGTCGGCCTTGTTCAGACTGTGGCGGCGAATGGACCTTGCGGTTGAGTCGAGATGGGCCTCGAGAACTCGGGCGTACCAAAGGGGACTGGTCAGGGCGTTGATGACAACCTGGCGGTTCCGCGCAAGGAGTTCGCGGTTCCAGGGAGGATCTGTGCCTCGAAAAAGAACTGGGATCGGCTTGCCCGTGTCTAGGTGGTCCCGCCAGTGTACCAAGTCGACGACGGCGCAGCGCGCGTTCCAGCGCACCAGGCAGGTAAGACAGGTGCAGTGCAGGCTGTTATCGGGAGATGGATGTTCTGGTAGGCGTTGGGGTGCGAAAATTGTATGTCTGGGCGGTCGGAGCTTCTGAGAAGTGGTTGGATGGCCGGATCGATGAGTTCCATGGGGACCGGCCGGAGCAAGCTTCGCTCGAGGATCGGATAGCGCAAGTTGATGATGTTCCGCGTAATGCTAGCTTCTTGGTCGAAGAGAAATGCACGAAGCGTTCTATTGACTCGGCGGAGCGCAAAGATGTCGCTAGGGCGTAGAAGTTCTAGGATTTGCAGCAAAAGCTCGATGGGCAAGCCCACAAGCCCTCCGAGTTGCGAATTTGACCATGGCTTCGAGACTGCTCGCTTCTCCAGCTTCCTGCGGCGTCGCTCGGTTCGCTTCGAGCGCAATTCCAGCAACTTTGTAGCATCCTCGACAGGCAAGACGTCGCTTGCCGTGTCCAAGTCACGGACGCCCGTTTCCTTTGATGGTGGCATCCTGATGATGAAGGAGAAGAGGTTCAATCTCGAGCCGCTCCAAAAGATGCCTAAAATAAGGGCACCCCACTCACTTTTTTGGGTGCGGTTCTAGCGCACACTCGGCGCAAAGCTGGTTGCAGCTGGCCAGGCATCCAATGGCGCTCGGATGGAAATGTTCGCATCAGCCATGTCGGCCAGTTGCAACCCATCACTTCTAATAAATCGAGCAGACAACCCTCAGAAAACTATCCTGCACAGTACCCCATAGTCTCCAAAACTTATCGGAAGCCTCTCTCGTCAATCGTCTTTCTCTGCTGCCCGTCAAGAGGCATCAGTGGAGCCTCCGTTCGGAGACCCTGATACTCCTTATACCATGTCTTGATCTTGGGCAGAGCCATCAAATCATGTTCCCCGGCTGATGACTGGTGTTGAACTCCTCATCGAACATCCCAGGGTGCCCGTCGACACCAACTGCCCGCCATATAGTTGACAAGAACCAAAGTCAATAAGAATTGTCTCCTTGTTCTTGCCAATCACGATGTTGGAGATTCAGGTCGTTGTGCGCCAGTCACAGGGAAGGGAGGTGCGCGACGCCACATTCAACACCGGCCATGATCTGCTCTTTGTCGAGCAAGGCGCGGAGCTCCTCATTCTCTTCCAGTGCATAGAGGACCGTCCTGTGGCGGTCAAGCACTAACCCGGTGATTTGATGATCAAGGTCCAAAAATGGCTCTTGGTGACGACAGTTGAGCGAAAGGAGCAGACAATGTCAGGAAAAGAGGCCTTATGTCTCAATGTAAGGCATAAAAGAGAACAACATCCACTCTCGCCGGTGAGGGACATCTCTACTTCACAACAGTGACTCTGGGACTTCATAGTTCAGCAGCATTGGCTGTATTTCCACTAGCAGTGCTCATTGAGTCATGGAAAATACTAGAGGTACCGTATTCTTTATATTCGTTGAGTCGAGTGACTCTAACCCTCAATACACGCCGTGACACGGATGGCAGAGGTGGAAGAGGTCAAGAAAAATCACTTGCTTGTGCAGTGTCTCATGCAACTATAATCAAGTCACAATTAACTGCATGCTCCTGTTAAGCCTTGTTTTGTAACGCTACTTCGCTCGAGTTTCGTGCTCATGCCCGTACAATGGACCGCGGTGTAAACTTCAACCCTGGAAGGGCGGCTTCCATCAAACCACGCAAGTGAAAGAAAAAGCCTTGCATCTGTGATGTGTAAGAACAATAGGCAGGCACAAGCTCGACGTCTGGGTTAACATTCGACAACTCTCATACCCGAGGCTTTTCAGAGTCAGGTAGCTTGTGACGTAGCGATGTCGAATTAATGCTCATTCATGAGTATTAAGATGTTCACGATCTACCTTACCTTACACATTGCTACCCGCATTGTTCCGTCACAAACCTAGAAGCTTATATAAGTCAATAACATTGGAAATGACAGTAGCAGAATGTCAGATCTCTGGCAAGTCCCCAAGCCTTTCAAAGGAAGGTACCTTACATTAGCTGACTTCGTCTTGTACGGATGTGTTCCGTGATTCCGACTAGGCTCGGCAGCAAAGCAGCACTAACATTTCACTTCCTCTTGAATCAATAACGGTACTGGATAGTATCTTTGACGATAACTTCCTCTCAGACAGGTATAGTACTACCCTGTATGCTAAAGCCGCCATCACTATCATTCCCCCAGGATAACACAACACCAAGAACTTTCTCCCGCTAAGAGCCAGGGCAGCGAGAAGGCCTAAACCAGACAAAGGCCAGTCTCACCATTGTCGCTGTAGGAACACTATCATCGGATGGAGTATCCGCTTTGTGGCAGCGACCAATGTAAGGAACAAGAGCGAAAATTCGACAATTATTTATGACTATTTATTCCAAAATTTGCATGGGCGAACGACACCAATCCGCCTTCCACATCGCACCTGACTCACCTCATGCCCAATATCTTCTTTCTTATCTAACCCAAAGACCAGACGACAAGCGGTGAGGGGAGACAACGACAAGCGGCGAGTTGAGAGAACGAGCGACGGGTAGAAAAGCAGGCGGAGAGGCACACGACGCACTAACAGGCGAACCCGACGATGGTTGACCGGCCGCACCTGCCGACGTACTCTCGGCTTTCAGGCCACCAAGCACCCTGGAGGAAGTTCGAGATAATCAGCCTTGTACGTGGGAATTCGCTGGCCGCCACAGAGGCAAACGCAACTTCAACTAACATGCCAGCAGACGGAGTGGCTTTCCTACGATTTCCATGCTGTAACGGTCCCAGGTGTATATTGCAACTAGGGAAAATAACTGCGGCCATCTTTACTATATATAGCCGGCAACCCCTTCCCGGTGAAGAAACATCGGGGGCTGCCCGCGCAGGCGGCCGGGCATCGCAAAAATTGGAAGACAGGTTCTTTGCGACCTAATCTTTCATTTCCAAGGGGTTGCAGCTCTGCGCAGCTACTGCGCGGCCTGTTGGCGGCCGAAGACGTCGATTTCGAGGATCAGAAGTGAGGATTCTGAGCGCCCGGAAATCCCTCACCACCCCGCCCGACAACCGCGACTTACCAACCCAACGACAAGTCAAGCTGCAACAAGCTTTGCAAGATCAGGGGGATACTGGGTACGAAAACCACCCGACTCTTTCGACGTTCTGAAGAAGAGACAGGGCACCCCCGGCCCTGCCCAGTTCTGGGAGAGCGAAGTCAAGAGTCTTGGCGGCAAACCCGACCGGTGAGACGACGCTACGAGGACTGGAGCGAAAGCTGTTGTACGACTTCGATTGCAAGAATTGTTAATCGACCGAGGAGAAGGAAGGTGACGGGTTCGTTAAGGGGAGGCACACGG
>MU863677.1:81740-108720 GCA_033575675.1 Parathielavia hyrcaniae | reverse complement strand
GTGGAACTCGGGGGAAGGGACAAAAGGACTTGCCTCTTCTTACCGGAGTCAGATTGTCGTGCCTCTACGGCGACTACCTTGTTGCGGCGGCCAAGGGCAACAAGGAGACTTCACTGATCGTTCATTTGTTCTCTGCGGATTGTAAGCTACAAGTTCCCTCTCCCAGAATTGGCTGAAGGCTGACTATTCAGTGCTCGATCCATTGCTCGAACTCATTTCCGCGTTCTCCCATGAGCCACAACAATCGGATGGAGAGCTGTACCAGAAGATTGTGGAGAGCTACCGCCGCGATGAGGTCACATACGCACTCTGCATGGGCTCCCTCACGGGGCCTAAAGAGCGCAACATGAAGATGCTCCTGAGGCCTAAGAACCTGCCCATGGTCGAAGCCCTGAACAGCTTGTTCGATATCCCAGCAATGATGGAGCAGTTGCGCCTCGGCAACATCCATAAATGGCTTGCTTTGCACATCGATGAGCAAATCATCAACTACCTTAACCACATTTCCGTGGTTTGGAAGGAGGAGATATGCCAGGGCAAGAAGACGATCATGCAGTCTCTCGACATTGACAGCATACGTATCGTTCAGTTCCGACTGCCTACGGTCTGTTCGGGAGACGCAGATACGATCAAGCGCCTTTTCGACAACGGCACGCTATTTCCTCGCGTGACTGATTCCAGCGATAGAGATATGCTGCGGCGAAACGTTCTTTCCCTCGACATGGTTATCCCGAGTTTCGAGACATTTCAGGAGAACATGCATTACGTTGGCTTGGCAGCCAAGATCCTGATTCGACATGTCGTTGACGAGCTGCCACTATGCAAGAGCAGCAGAAAGAGGAGTCCAACCATCTTCGAAGTCCTCTCTGGCAGTTGGACAGCCCCGGAGGTTGTGCAGGTGGAGGCCAATGATGGCAAGATGGCCGAGATTGAGGGGCCAGCATCGCCGTCCCTCGCATTCACGCAACTCTGTTTAGCTTGCTTGCGGCTCTTCCCGTGGCTCCAGGGTGACCTCCCGCCCCGTGAAGACTGGCCACAAGACAGTTTCAAGGCCGGCGTGAATACGCGGTGCGTCGCATACGTCCTCCAACTGGCCTCCGAACTCGGGTTTCGAACGTCCAAAATCCAGGCTGCCCTGCCCCAGCCCTCGCACGCCGGCCCTCAGCCCTCCCCCCCGTGGCAGGAAATACCGGACTGGAGAGGTGGCAGGCCTTTCACACGGACATTTTGGTGTTTACGAGCGAACGGGTTCCTTCCCACGCTAGCTGCCACGCGGCGTCGACAGCCCAACCCCGAATTTGTCTTGCTCGATATGACGACGGCGTTCTTTGGAAAGCATACTGTTGTTCTGAAGCGTAACTCGCAAGATACGCGAGCGAAGGACGATGTCGATGAGGGAATGGGTCTTGCGGATGGCGATGTCGATGAGGAAATGGGTCTGGATGCCGAGAACGAGCAGGGAGACAGGGGCCCGGTTGCCCCTCATACTACGGGGAACAAGATCAGGCCAAGATCCCGTTACCTTGGGTCGGCTGCAAAAGCGAGCCGCAAGATGGCGGCTTCCGGAAGTGCGAAGGCACCCCGACAAGACGCTGCGGGCATTCCAAGACGTGAAGCAGCTCGATCCGTCATAGGACAACAGGGTATCAGAAAAGCCGCAGACCGTGGCGAGGCAGCCTCCGTCTCGAACCTCTTTGCCCAATTTCTACGAGCTTCACCGGGTCGCGAAGCGGCGCAGGGTACCGAGGCAGCAGCTATTCGACCGACAGGCTCGTCGGCATCTGAGCCATCGCACGAGGCGACCGTCCAGCATGTACAAGATCTCCGATCGGAATCCCTCGGCCCCTCAAGAGACAAATCGCCGAGCGCAGTCACCAGTTTTGGTCGCGAAGCTGCCCGTTCTGTCTTCGTGGTGAAACCACCCATAGTGAAACCACCCAACTGGGATCACAGAGTTCAAGGCATCCATGGTATCGACTTCACGCACGTGCCGACGCCACCAAGCCGGCTACGGCCCACTATGACGAGACTAGATCGAGAATACAGCCGCGCCGCTGATGCTTCCACTCCACCTCATCCACCCAGAGCCGCCCGCCACGCTTTCCGTCCAGCCATACCACCTATTCGGGGTATGAACAAACAAAAGGCCGAGCCAAAACGATACCTAGGAAAACACTCACTCGAGGAGTCCGACATATCGACAATTCGACAAGAAAGATCTGAGGAGCTGGCCTCGAAGAGGCTTAGGCAGGCTCGCGCCGCCGAGGAGCCTGCGTCGCCCAGCACACTCCCTGTCCCGTCAGATTTGCGAGATGGACACAACAGGATTGCCGCAAGGAAGCGAGATGCTGTGCTTTGGGATAGTCGAGCTACTTCAATGTTAGTACAGGGGATGGGGGAACATGGCAGTCCTTCAGCGCAGTCGCATCCCCTGAATGCCCTGGTTCTCCCGGCCCAATCAACACCTGGGGACGGAGTGGAGGAAGACGGGGGCCCTTCGACGCAGTCGAGTCCCCTCCCGGTCGAGTCAACGACGAGGTCAGAACTCTCCTTTATCGAGGAAGAAGAAGAGGAGGAGGAGTTGTAGAAGTCCTTTGCTAGATTGTTTTCGCGTCTGATTCCCATATCAATACCAACGTTTGACGAAAGCTGCTATATTCAGTCTAATATATTCGTAGAAGTCCACTGTGTATAGAAATGAAGAGCCGGAGCCATATACAGTATATGGCTCAGAGACCGTAGTGAAGAATAGGCTCACGCAGCTCTCCAGGATAGTGATGGCAGCCCCTCTTTTCCAGGTTCTCCCACAGCTCGTCACCTGGGCGGCCGGCCATCGCGGGACGTGGACACCCGGCCGACGCCGAGCATACCGAGCGGCCAAACCTCGGCCGTTTCCCAGCGGAGCTCGCAGCAGAATAACGAGGGTGCTCCTTGTCTCGGTCTTTAGAGTCACAGGAACGGGTTCTTGAACGTGGGACTCACCGAGAACGTGTACTAGTCGCACGTTGCGGTTCTTGTGGGGCGCAGCGCTTACGACCGGTCGCACTCCACTCCGTCGGTACCCCGCGTCCTACCTCTCAGGGTGCTGCAGTACTAGTCGCACACCGGCAACTCCCCTGCGACTGGTCGCTGCCATGGAACTGTGCTACCGGTCGCGCACCGGCCGCCCCTGCGACTAGTCGCCATAGCACTGTGCTACTGGTCGCACACTACCCACCCCCTCTGCGACTGTTCGCTACGGCACTGTGCTACTGGTCGTACAATGGCCGCCCCCCTGCGACTGTTCGCTACGGCCCTGTGCACAGGGACCCGTCCCCTCCTCAGGCTCACAGCAATACCAGTCGCAAGTAGGCCTTCAGGTGCGACTGGTAACGCTAATAGCAGGAGCCATCTCGGACCTAGCCCGTCAGACATAAGCGCATCAAGGCGGTATACCAATGCGAAGCTGCTACACCTCTCCCCTACTGTAAGCTGAATTAGTTATAGGAATCAAAACTCGATGGGGAAAGGCTTGGATTTACTAGGGGATCGAGAAGGCGCGCCTATATTGTCGAGCCCGAGCGCTGTAAAGAGGCAGAGCTTGACCTCCGATCCCGTGGCAATTGCAGGCAGCTCCGGCCAGCCTATCACGGGAATGATGGGCAAGTTGGTGACGGTCGTATTGCTAAGGTTGCACGCAGAACCAGAACTGTGGGCTGCGCGTGCATGGGGAAGACCTTGCACGCGCACAGACCACGCAGAGCCAGACCCACACCAGGATGGATGGATGGATATTTATTCCGCCCGGAGGCGCTAACTAAGCCTAAAGGGCCATGATGCTAGTTACATAATCCCTCCCTGTGATTCTGCCCTGATCTCGTACAAGCCCTTTAAAGTTGTCATTCCGAAAGCAGTAATCCTCAAACCAGATGTGACTTATCGTCGACAGCTCGTGGTTAGTTGACATGTTGCAGGCGCGCTTGAAGGCTATGTTCTCCAAGTGTTTAGCTTCCTATCTTCAGCAGCTAAAGCGAGTCCTGCGGTTAGTGCCACGAGGGTGCTTGGGGGGTTAGAGGAAGGAGAGAAGAGTTAGTGGTCTCAACTGTCGAGTCGAGAGAGTGCGTCCTACTTCTGGCTAGTAGGATTCAGCTTCTGGCAGTTTTGACTGAAAGATTCGTGTGGTCCTCCGCAGAGAACGCACTTCATAATCGTTTCCTTGCACCCGCTGTGGTGATGGCCTTGCTTGGCACATTTTGCTCCCTCAGCTTCTATGCCAAATTCTGGATAATGCGACCCGGCTGCTTTGCGAAGCCTTGGCTGGTGCAGAATCGGCTTTCCCACCAGAAGGAAAGGAAGACGATCTGAGGGAACGAGGGGAATGAGGGGAGTTGGGCGGCCTCGCGTCCCGTCATTGGTGGCTTCCAAAGCTGTACGACATGGCTGAATCACCGGACTCTCTTGGAAGTGCAGTTATTGAGCCAAATGCCCGAGGGGCTCCGGTCTCAATGGCCCCCACGGAGGTTGGGCTGCAGCCATGTCGGCGGCCGACATATCGACCCTCGAGCCCTCGCCAATTGAGGCTTCACCGAAAGGGGCCAAGGCCACTAGATGGAGGGATGGGAAGCAAGGGCCAACACGGGTGCCAGTGTGCCGTGATGGCAGGTTCGGCGCTGCCAGTAAGAATGTCGCTTGCTGCCACCTTTTGTACTACCTAACAAGGGCGGACTGTGAAATCGAGGCTGTGCTCCTGCAGGCGGCAAGGCAAAAATTACCTACTTTTCTGCCTTCATGCACGGTCTTGACGCCCGCAATCGCCAGGTGTAACTAACGAGCGTCGGCCCAGAGATCGGGCTGAGACCAGAGACATTGATGATTGATGACAAGGTACGTAAGGCAGTAAGCAACGCATTATCTTATTTACACCCCGCTCGATAACGACCGAGAGAGACAGTTTTTAGGAATACAAAGAGGGTGTTGAGTCCTTACCTAGGTATCGTGCAACGGCTAAAAACTTGTTGTGCTGATGCTGCATCACATCAGCTGCCCCTGACACCGGAGTCGCGACGAGCTTCACACGATACCTTCCTTACCTGACCTATCTAAGGTATTTGTTGATGAGTACCCCTTTTTCCAAAGACGAGACCCCTGATGCAGTGACAAGAAGCAATGGCGAGAAGCAAAGATTTGAAAGACAATAGCGGCAGAGACAAATCGAAGCGAAACTTCGTTCTCCCGAAACTCTCTGAAGAAACGGATGGCGCTGAAACGCCCCCAACTCTCGCTGACCACATCGCCGAAAAGTATGCCACGAGCAAATTCGGGGGCGAGCCTGAGCAGCGCTATGTTCCCGAAAACACCCTCGACCAGCTTTTGACGAAAACGATGATCAAAGAGCAACTTTCAGTGCCCGAGAACGTCTCAGAGGAGATTCAGCAAAACCTTATTGAGTACATTGCTGAAAACATGAAGAAGCTTTTCGCCATCACTTTCTTCGCCGAGCTTCGTGGACGGGAGCTTTACTTGGCCATGCACGGTTTCATCAATTCCGAGCCCGAGGTCACGGACAAATCATTGCCAATCATGGACCCATCAAAACACCCAGGCTTCACATTCCCAAAATCTCCGTGGCCAGCGCACGAGCACAGAATGCTACTGTTCAAGGACTGCCAGTGGAAGTTCCTCGTCCCGGTCTTTACCAATAACGCGCTTGATTACGAGGTCAAACGCCAAACCATCCTGCCTTTCCAGGAGGTGGAGGGCACAAAGGCTAAGGAAGGCACTTTTGGCAAGGTTTACGCAGTCCGCATCCACGAGGCCCATCACGAGGTGAGCCGACGTCCCGCATCCATACGTGACCCAAAAGTTACCTTACCTACCTCCCTACCTTACCATCCATGTCCAGACTCACTGACTCCTGCTCTACGATGTTCCAGGCACAGGACAAGCAAGCAACCGTTGCGGTAAAGGAGCTAATCGCCCAGGACACAGCCCCAGTGAGTCAGGATGGTCAGGGAGACATCGGTGTCGACAACGTCAGAAAGGCATGGGACATAGAGCGTCAAGCCCTGGAAAGGCTGAGCAAGGTCCGTCACGACCACCTGATCCAATGCATCGCTGCCATTGAGAGAGAGGATAAATTCTACTTCCTCTTTCCCTGGGCGGATGGGGGTAATCTTCGCGGCTTTTGGGCCAGGCCCAGAATGACACATCCTCAACCGACTCGCAAGCTCGTGCGGAAGGTCTTGGGGGAGCTGTGCGGCTTGGCTGGGGCTCTGTACAAACTGCACAGCTACAACCAAAGGACCACGTTCCCGAGAAGCACGGACAACGACGCCCCCGAGGAAGGCGGCATCCGGCACGGAGATCTGAAACCCGAGAACATACTGATATTTGACCCCCATGGCCCCGACGACCTAGGAACGCTCAAGCTTGCAGACATGGGACTCGCCAAGCACCACGACGTCGTCACCACACTACGCGAGAACCCCACGGCAACACGACACGGCACTGCCCGCTATGAGCCCCCCGAAGTCAAGACGCGCGAATTGAGAGGTCCAACTTCGCGGCTCTACGACATGTGGTCCATGGGGTGCATCATGCTCGAATTCGTCATCTGGCTGTTGCATGGGAACGAGAAACTACTCCAGTTCAGCAATGCGATCTTCCAGAAGGGCTTCCAGGGGCGGTACTACCAGCCAGTCAGCAACAGCCCCGGGCAGGCTGAGGTGCACCCTGAGGTCACGAACTGCATCAACCAACTGGCGGAGCTACCGCCCTGCACGGCAAACACAGCACTGGGAGACCTGCTCGACATCATCAAAACAAAACTGTTGGTGGTGGAGCTCCCACCTACCCGTGCGCCACCACAAGACGGCCCTGTCACGGTCACACCTGCGGAGCCCTCCAATCCTAGTAAGGGGCCGTATCGGGCCTCCTGCGAAACCGTCCTCGGCCTGCTCGAGGGCATCGTCGATCGGATCGACCGGAGTACAGTCGACGGGGATTATCTCCTCCCGGGGGGTGATGAATTCACATTACCACTAATGCTGCGCGTAGGGCCCACTGAACTGAAGGAGACGGTGCCGATCCGCGGCCTCCATCCCAACTCGGCCCTCTCCGGGCCCAAGACCCTCAAAAGCCCTGCCAAAGGGAACGTGAGTAAACTCTGAAGTTCTCTTCAACATCATCTCGGTCCTGTGGCTCGACTCACCCGTTCCGCACGACATGAAGACTGTATGACGACGATAGGACCAGAAGAGCCAGGCTAACCAATGCGATATTTCGTACACAAACGGACAGCAGGACGTAAGTGCTCGAGTGAATTTGATGAGCGATTGATGACCTTGGCTAACCGCTCGTCTTTAGTACGTAAGTGACGGGAGCCAGAATCCGAACCCGCAGCGCGCTACCTACTCCTTTTTTCCTGCTGACAAGCACAACCAATAAAGAATGTGAGCCACAGGGAGTCAGTACCCCGGGAGTTGGAGAGGAGTTAACGGTTGTTGCTGACTTGGCAGCATGTAGGTCAAGCCCTGATGTTTCGGAATTCTCATGAGATGTCTGTTCCAGGAGTTGACGCCTCGAGACTACTTCCTAGTCGGTAAGGCGGCCACCACCTACTCTTTTCTTCTGACTAAGGTTAGCTCACACTGACTCTCCGTCTATAAGCCGGTAGGTCTATATCCAAGGTCTCTCGAGCCACAGGACGACCTTTTCCTCTTTGCTAATCGTCCATTTGGCCAGCTCGACATTAGAGTCTGGGAGTACCAAGTCGACAACCACTTCGCACAGACGTATCTGGAAATGCTCGATAGTGTAACGCTAGAGTGTCTCCTTCCCAAGCCTGCAAATCCGGAGCAGCTCTGCAAGAAGTGCGAAAGTCTGGACTTCTGGAAACGGCAGTTCCATATTGACGATAAGCTCTCTGCGCTGGAGGAAAGGGCAAGGACCTGCCGCTTCTGCAAGATGAGGTGGGATGTCAGCAGCGCCCTCAAAAACAGGACGGACCAGGTCCGGTTCGACCGAGTCGGGTCGGTTGTGAAGATGAATGAGAGCGACCCTCCGGTGTTTTCGATATGCCGAAGGAAGGGTAAGTCACACCAGTGAGACGTTTTCCAAGCGCATGCGATAACACCATCATAGACTCCCAGGTCCCCGAGTCAGTCCAGATCGGTCTACCGGCGCTCACGGACGCGGGAAGCGCAGCCCACTTTGCACTTCTCCGCTCGTGGCTCAAAGACTGCGACGAAAACCACGGGCCCTACAAGTGCAACTGGCAGCCGTCGGAGCAAGACGCAGCTGTCGACAGCACCATTAGCTCAGGCGGCGGTGACAGCCTCGAGCTGGCGATCCGGCGCTCCATCCAGTCTCGCAGTCCCGTCCGGCTCCCGACACGCCTCCTGGACGTCGGTTCCACCCTCTGGCCCACTGTCCGCCTCTGCGAGACCCAGCATCACGACACTGCCGCTGACTTCCGGTACGTTGCCCTGTCACACCGATGGGGCGTGCCGACGCCCAGGAAACCAGCTTTTCGCACGACAGCGGACAACCTGGCAGCTCACATAGACGGCATCGCAGTCGAGACGCTGCCGCCCACGTTCCGCGACGCCGTCGTCACCACCCGCGCACTGGGCGTGCGGTACTTGTGGATCGATTCCCTCTGCATCGTCCAGGGAGAGGGCGGCGACTTCAAGTCGGAGTGCAAGCGCATGGAAGACGTTTTCAGCGCGGCGTACTGCGTCATTGCCGCGACCTGCGCCGGGGACCAGTGGGATGGCTTTCTGGGGAAGACGAGACCGCCGAGGGAGTATGTGACACTTTTGGATCGGAATGGCGGTGTAAGTGGTGTTGGGGCGTCGTTCTATGTGTGCCAGTACATCGACGACTTCAATCGTGAGGTACTGGAGGGCGAGATGAGCAAGCGCGGGTGGGTGTTGCAGGAGCGGGCGTTGGCACGGCGGACGATATACTTTGCCCAGCAGCAGACCTTCTTCGAGTGCGGTGGTGGCGTGCGCTGCGAGACGCTGACTAAGATGTCCAAGTGGGTGCCCTTTCTCTCATTCCATCCTTTGCACGCACTCCCATCGCCGAAGCTCAGCTGCTGACCAAGAGACTTCCTGCAACCAACAGCCAACTCGCCGCCCTTCTCGGCGACCCCAACTTCCCTGAGGTCGCCATCCTCTCCCGCACTCTCTCGCACTCGCGTGAGACCTCATTTGGCGAGAGAATCCTCTACTTCCAGGACCTCTACCAAACCTACTCGCGCCTCGCCTTCACCGAATGGGCCGACCGCGCCGTCGCGCTCGAGGGGCTCGAGCAGCGCCTCAGCCACGGCTTCAAGGCGCGCGGCCGGCTCGGCATCCTAGCCAACGCCGCGTTCCCGCCCGGAAGGAGCCCGAGCCTGTTCTACCGGAGCCTGCTCTGGCACCGCGGCGTCGACGAGCCCACCCTGACGCGCATCAGCTTTCCGCCGGGCCGCCAGAAGCCGCCGACCTGGTCGTGGATGGCCTACCGCGGCGGCATCGACTACCTCGACGTGCCCTTTAACAGGACCGAGTGGGAGACGTCGGAGGGCGTCCGGTCGCCGTGGCAGCCGAGCCATGCGCGCACCGCGAGCCACGGGCACATGCATGTGGACGAAGTGATCGAGCTCCGCGCGACGGCGCGGGCCTTTACCAAGACCTGGGGCGTCGAGGATGGCGTCAGGATCATCTATGATGTTGCCGGCATGTCGGACGGGTCTGTGTCGGGCGTCATGTGTGTGGTGATGGGGAGGGCGAAACCTGAAGGGAGCGGCCCTGTTGAGGGTAGGGCGCACTATGTGCTGCTTGTTGCGCCGAAGAGGGGGACGGGCATGCAGAGTGCCAGGGTGTATGAGAGGATCGGGGCAGGTCGCGTGCCTGGTAGGCTTATCGACTGGGAGACACCTGGGCTGGATGTCAGGATTCAGTAGTGTGTCTGGTCTAATTAGGAGTTCTTCGCCCTGGCTCTGAAAGCTAACCATCCATCAATGGCTTCCTCAAACCCCATCTCGCTCAGCTTCCTGGCAACAAACCGCTGCCAGTACGACTTCGCATCCTCGTCCTCCACGTTTGGGAAGTCCATGCCCGAGGACAGATGGAACTTGGTCCTCACCCATTCCTTGGGCAAATAGCCCGCGATCTCCCAGTCGATGATGCCAATCCCTTTGCTCTCCGTGTCCACAATGACATTGCCGGGCCCCAAATCACAGTGATAAAACACCAAATGGGAGACATCCATGCCCATCGCCGCGCAAGTCCGGTGGAGGTCCTCCGGACGCAGCGAACTGCCCTTCTCCAGATACAGCTCCATCACCTGGCCCCCGTCCACTCCGCCTATGGCCTGGCCCTTCCACTGCGCCATCTGCTCACACACCTCCGCCACGCGCTGGATGTAGTACCGCCGCGTCTCCTCGTCCATCGCCGGCCAGGCCTCGGTGAGTGTGCGGCCGGGCACGCGGCTGAGAACGAGGTAGTACCGGTTCTGCCATTCGCCATGGTAGAGGACGGTGGGGATTGCGAAGCCGAGGGGCTCTTTCTTTCTCAAGAACGCGAGGGTGACGTGCTCGCGGGTGACTTGGGGGTACTTGATGTCGTGAATCTTGATAAATGCATCGCCAGCACACCAGACTGCTGAGGCATCGCCGGCAGAGTATACCCTTGGCAGCGCCGCGGAGTCTGGCGGATGTGGTTGGCGGGCGGGCAATGGCGGGGAGGTCTTGGAGAGGACGAAGAAGCCCTCTTCCCATCGCTCCATGATGGGTGGTCGTGGGATGGGGAGGGTTGGCGGCAGAGCAGGAGTTTCTCGCCGATCAGCCAGGGATCGGGAGTGACGGCCTGGATAGAGTCGTTGACATGCCTAGGGGATGACATGGTTTGGAGCGCTGAATCCACCCTGGCGGAAAATACGGGACTGGGGATTGGTAGACACAGGGGGGCTGAAAAAATCGGGGTGAAACAAGAAAACGACACACGTCAACCCCGCGGCTAACGTTAGGCTCCAGCCGCAGCGCTAGCACTCATTGCAGCCGTCACGGAAGGCACAATACATGGTACGGTGGTATCGTACAATACTCTAAATTGGCCCAATGCGGCGGTTGCCCCGCCGCCGGTTTCCGTTCACGCAAACACTCCGAGTCCATGTGATGATGCGATCGCGGCTGAGGACCTCAAAGTTCCCTAGCGCTTTCGCTCCTCCTCCGCCGGCTCCAGTCCTGAACTTGCAGGTATTACCCGTCCAACGGGCAGCTCCGCGTTTTGCCTTCTCTTGCTGTCCCAGTTGCTACATCATACATGATGGGCAATCCGCATTCCTTCCTTTCTCTTGTCGGTGATTGTTTGAGTTTCTCCCCGAATCATGGGGCGAGAGCAAAATCTCCATCTTTCTTGGACATACTATTCTCTCTCATGTCCGAAGTCAGACCGAAACCACCGTGACCATCATGACAGCGGCGTCGCGAGGGCCTCGTCATACGGATACACGTGTACGATCGAGAGTGCCACCGCCATTCTAGCGGTGCAGACTTCCAATCGCCCTCTACAGGGCTGGACTAGCGGCGGCAGGTTCCGGGATGAGGCCTTGACCGACGTTGATGGTCGGTCCCTCAAGAGTCGAGACGATCGTCAGACTAGAGATATCTGCCCAATCGCCAGCAATCATCTTGCATCGGTTGATAAGAACCTCCAGCAGCTAGGCTCCTTGCTAGTTGTCGATCAATTGCTGAGTACTAGACCTGGGCTTTTTCAAGACGCACCGCCAATGGCTGGGTCTATACTCGAGACCTCAAAGTCATAGCGGGCCCAAGGCGCGGAGGATGAATAAGGTAGTTAGGTAGGTAACAAGCAGTCCTGCTTCATCCTCGAAAGGGCATTCGAAGCTCGAAATGTCAAACTCTCCTTTTCTTTCTCTGGCAGGCTGATTCTCTCCCCAAGCCCACGACCAGACTCCAACTCTACGCGACACCCCTCAACAGCTCCATCTACAGGTATCTTACCTTACTTACGATGCGCGTGGGCGTCGGCCCCCTCTTCCTCGCCCTTACCAACCCCATCGCGACAGTGATGGCGGCTTACGGCGACATCGGCACGGCGACATCGGCACGGCCCCTCTCCCCGCCGCCGCCAGCCTCTATCAGGACCCTCACTGCTCCGGTCCGCGCCACAATATCCCATCCAATTCGCTGGGCATCTGTATCCAGCCATTCACCGATCTCGGCGCCTAAGTTCACGGCCTTTGGCTTGGCCGCCTCGGGAATCGCGGCCCCGGGCGTCACCTGCAAGATCTACACCGACTTCCGCTGCACCCGTTCCGTGCTCGAGACTATCGACTCGAACGGCAACGGGACGCTTGGCAGGCCTAATAACTCCAACGGCCAAGGAAGGGGAGGGGCGATTTGTGTGGTTAGCGCAGGTAGGTTTCCTTCCCACGCTGCGATGCCTTCTCCTCGGCTGATGGGGTAAATTGCTGTCGAGGCTGTCGAGTCGCTTGGTTGATGATCTAGCGGGAAACTGTGACATCTCTGAACGACGACTGGGAAGACATTGTCAAAACGCGCGTGTCAGGATTGCGGTGACGGGGAGTCATGGCTGAGCAATGTACCTTATTAATTCTACCATCTATATCCTACCCATTCTTCCCGTTGCTTTCCAGTTCGTTTCCTATGCCCCTCTTTTCATCTCCACACCTTTGGCACCTCTACTCTGACTGCCTGGCTGGGCCACACCTTACCGTTGGCACTCTCAGTGGTGGCTGTGACGGCTGTGGTGGGAGTGGTGACTCGGACGGCGGCCGTGGTGGCTTCTGCGCAGCTCGGTAGCCGCCTCCTCCACGTCGCCCGTCTCTCCACCAACTGACTTGACGCGGATCCTCGACCTCGCGCCATCGCGGCCGAGATAGGCGCTGGGATGCCGGAAGCAAAACACGCCGATGGCGATGAGCATGGGCACCGACTCGAAGATCCAGAACATCCACTCATGCAGAAAGGCATATCCCTCCACGCCCTCAGTAAACTCGGCGACGCGGTAGATGCAGCGGATCTGTACAGCAGAATATCAGCACACACACACACACACAGAGAGAGAGAGAGAGATCTCATCTCAGGGGGACAACATACCATGATCAGAGTCGACGACACATACACCGCCCCAACCACCTTCTCCCACCCGACCGGCGCCAACCCATCCACCACCCCCTTTTTCTTGGCAAGATAATAAAACCGCGACAGGATGCCCAGGAAGAAGCCAAACGCGGCCGCCTGCAGCACCAGCCCGCCGATGAGGATATTGATGCCCACGTCGGCCGTGCTGCCGACCCAGTTGACCGAGCTAGACACGCTCGACCCCGCGGCCTGGACGAAGAAGGAGACAATGTCGATGCTGACAAAGATGCGCGTCAGCAGGCGTCCCGGAACGCCAAACACGCGGTGGCCGGTCCGGACCGGGTCGAGCACGGCGCGGATCAGCCGGCCGATGAGCAGGTAGTTGCCCGCTGCGACCAGGACCGGGGCTAGGACGACGAGCGAGAGGGTCGCTGCGAAGGGGCCCTGCCGTGTGGATTGATCAGTCAAGGTACAATGAACATTTACCTGAGATTGAAAGGGAGGGATGGGGGAAGAACGGGTCTAGAAATGGAGGGAGGGAGGTAGGGAGGGAAAAAGGGAGGGAGGAAGGGAGACGTACGACGTCGGTTGGGTTCTTGATGGAATAGCATCGGAGGGCGTAGCCGGCGACTTCGATGGCGGCGCCAACGACGACGCAGGTGAAGAACCAGGCGCGGTACTTGATCAGGGTCAGGTAGGAGATGAAGAGAAAGACGAGCCCGTAGAGCACGGTGGCGAGGACGGCGACGGCGAAGGATGGATTGTACATCCAGATCGAGGTCGGTTCGTCAGCCATGTTGGCGGTCGGACCGTCGGATGTGAAGTCGTAGATGGAGTGACGCAGGAGGATTCAGCTGGGTGGGGGAAATAAGAGAAACAGCAGGGAAAGGTTGTATAGGGCTTGCAAGACCAAGTACTGCCGCTGATATCGTCGAGAATGATCTGAGTTTGCACATGCACCACCATCAGACTGCAGGGCAGGACAGTGCCCGAGCTATATACATCATCGTCGCGGCCTTTGAAACGATAAATGCGTACCCGCGGGCGCCGGTGCATGCATAATCGAACTAAGGTTGGAGACGCCGTGTCACTCTTCGGATCCATTCCGAGTTCCTATGTTGCTGACGCGCGAGCTCCACGGTTGGCTTGGAGCTGCGGCTTCGCCTCGCCACGTCCAGCTCTGACGATAAGGGAACCCGACGCATGTAAGACCCCTTTCTTACCCTTTTCAGCCGTCGGTGTGTCGTTAATTGGTCGACTAGCCTGGGACCCACCGAGTTGGTAATTTGACGTGCAACAAGCCTCGCCGCGTGTCTTGAATCCGATGAATCCGACGAATCCGAGCGTCTCATCGTCACCTCGATTGTTATCGTGATTGCCACTGTGAGTGTGGCCCTGCCGTTTCAAGTGAGGTGCTACATATTGTCAGTCTTATTAATCACTGCTTGTGTGAATCGGGGTCCAGGTTGGTAAGATTCGAGGTTAGCGTTACGGTCATTCCGTGTAGGTACCTACCTACGGTACAAGTACCTGGTAATTCGGTCTGGATGGCCTCCCATGGGTTGGATGTCGCAGACATGCTATCCTTCCGGTAGTATAGTTGCTTGGTCATTATGTTAAGGGGAATGGTGACCGGCATGGAAATGAGAATGTCAAGCGAGACTGAAAATGAATGCTGCCCTACTTGTCAGTCCTCTCACTCACTGCATCACTTCACAGGCACTAGGTATCAACTCTATTTCACTGTAACCACCTACTACACTCGAGGTTTCTCATACCAGACACATTCTCAGGCAAACTGATTCACCCACTTCACTCCAGCCTCTGACCCTTGATGTCTGTTCAAGATACCTCCTAAGTGATCTCCAGAATGACCCAGAATCACAGATAATACGAAGCTACCTTAATTTTGAATCCGTTGTCTTCCCATTCCCTGGCTCGTTACCTATTATGTCTCTGCGGTTCTCTCATACCCAGATCACTGCTCCCTCCGTCATCCATTTTCACAGTGCGTATCCGGCTCTCATTTTCTAGTTTTCTCCCTGTCAGCTCATCATCAAGACCAAACCCCTCAGCATGCTCTCGGAGGTGACTCGGCAAATCAAGGTACCGTACCTAAGATGTAGATGTGAACGGCAAGTACGCACCACAGCGCTTACAGCTCAGCAGATCGTGTCATTCAGGCTGGTTGGTACTTGATTTGGAGAGGCCCGTCGGCAAAGCGATCGCGGCGGCATATCGTCAGCGGGCGGCGGCGTCCGGGGGTTTGCGGCGCAACGTGCAAAGTCGATCAAGTTGGCCGAGGGGTTGCTCCTCTCGGACGACGGGTCGAGCTCGAGCCCTTGGCTCAACAAGCACCCCGTGGCGCTACCCGGCGCAGTGAGCTGCAGTAACCGCGACGGGCTCCACAGTCCCCCGGCGAGTCCTGAAGTTGCAGAGAACGCCACATTTGTGGCTGATGCCCTTCTCGATCGTCGTGGTGGTCTCGCCCGTGATCCAAAGTCTCGCGCACGTCTCGCCCTTCGCCTCGGCCGGGCAGGGACCGGCGACTTCGAGGCCGATGGCGCAGGTGCTGTCCTTGTAGCGCATGATCAACTTCTGGCACATTGTGACGGGACGGCGGTGGTGGCCTTTGGGAAGAAAAGT
Source organism: Parathielavia hyrcaniae (assembly GCA_033575675.1). Lineage (NCBI taxonomy): Eukaryota > Fungi > Ascomycota > Sordariomycetes > Sordariales > Chaetomiaceae > Parathielavia > Parathielavia hyrcaniae. Next base: position 92,978 of record MU863677.1, on the reverse strand, counting down.
GGAAGACGGGTGATGGTGGTTGGGGAGGTAGGTCAAGGTTTGGTGAGAAGGACGAGTGAAGTGTGAGAGTTGGGATTGGAACGGGTTTGTACTGATAGCTTTATATATGTCTTTCTCTCTCGCAACTGGTCAAGATGCTCGTGGCACGTCTGTGTGTAGAGCATCAGCAAGAGTGACTCGGCTGTTCGAAGAATTACGCCACTGTTCCGTGTAGGGGGCGGTATACTGAACTGTTCCCTGCACGTTCTGTTAAAGTTTGTAGCATTAAGGCTCGCACAGACGTCAGGATTCCGTGAGAAAAACCTTAAGGTACCTACTTTGCTCTTACCTTGCGTAGGCGTTGCTAGATAGCTGGTATAGTAGGTATGGGACTCGGACTTCAGGGTCACCGCGTCGCGTCGAGACGATCGTTATCTTGATGCAAGAGGTAACTCGGTCCCCAATGCCCTTTTCATCAATTATCAGGGCCATGGTCAAAGCGAGATATCTTACCTTAACATCTGACAGTGCCAACATGAATGCCTATCATCTGTACGTGTTCTGGCGCCCGCTGAGAATCAACTCATGGACTTGTGAGAACGACGCCAATTGTCGGCCTTCTGATGACGAGTTCTTTAGAGGCGCTCAGTACAATTAGGTTGTTCTTGTTACGGGCTGTGCCCGAGGTGGGCCTCGGTAACCCTCAGCCAACCCTGACCTCTGGATGAAGCTATTCCCAGACGCCCCACAGCACACCGAACATTCTAGCAATGCGCTCGAGCCACTTCACTCAACGATAAAGCAGCCTCCAAACTGCCAGAACGTCTTGTCTTTCCTTTTCTTCCCCAAGCTTAGTGTACTCGTAGAGTCGTCACCAGCTAGTTGCAATATACACCTGGGACCGTTACAGTTCTCGCAGTTGATAGGTGTTCAGTCTCGCTGTATGTAGGTAGGTAGATCAAAAGCGCGTTATCTCTACAGCAGCAATCGCAGAATGAAAGAGTGTTTAGTCGCAGTTGATCTGTGCGTGCTTGGAGACTCAAAACCCTAGTAAGATTTGTACGACCTTCCTATGATTCCCTAGGTAAAAATGGAAGCGAAGCTTCAATCGAGACTCTGACATTGCTCTACCACAAGAAATGAGGGAAGGAACTTCAGTGAAGAGCTTCATCCTTCGCTTGCTTCATACTGGGCTTTCTTAGGTTAGTTTCTCGAGGAAAGATTGGCTGGTGGGATCTCTGCTCGTTACCCTTTTGGATTTTGGAACTTCCAAATTGGAAGGTTCGCTTCACAAGTTCATACAGGTAGTTATAGTGAAACCACAGTCTGGGTATAGTACGATACACACTCCCATTTAAACGAAGAAAAGAAGTGGAAATCCGCTGCGCAAGGGGCCGGCAATGCTGTGTGAGGCTGTGAGCCGAGCTACGAAGCCTTAGTGTATGATGGCACAAAACCTCTAGTCCAACCGTCCAATCGCTCATCATGCATCAGGTACCCAAAAGAGATCTACCTACCGAGGGAGAGCAGGCTTCCATCATTATCTTCGAGATGTCCGAGGTAAGCAGTCCGAGCCTGCCTCCGTCACAATCCACGCTGAGCCACTCGATTTCCTATAAAAGTACTCCGTAAATCAGGTAACGTTAACGTTAATTCAAGGCTCGGAATTCGTCTTTGTAACGTTCCCTTTTGAGAGGGCTGGTGACCAAATGTGGCTTAGTGCCCGCTTCCAAGTTTTCCTTCCCCACCAAGTCTCCCGAAGACCTGAACTGGAGCCCCCCCAATTCAACGACTGATTTTAACGACTCGCTCTGAGACTTGCACAATACCTGCATGCAGGTGTTCAATGCTCGTTACCACAGTATTTTGTGATGTAATCGAGTCGACGGCACCTACGGAGAAGCGTGGTGCGGATTCCACACGCAAAACCGCAGCAATGACGGCCTTGTCTGCCCTGCGACCGAGACTTTGCATCTCCCGATCCATCCCGAGGGCCACCAGCCACCGCCACATGCACCTGCTCCCTCGGACGCGTCCGAGTCTCGGTTAGCAAGCCTCGGCCCGGCTCATTGGCCTCAATTAAACTCGCCAGCATCACAACGCTCACTCAACAGCTAGCGGCCCTTGCCGGCCTCACCAGCGCGGCCTGCCACGCAAGAGCAGCAACTTGAAACGCTGCCCGACGGGGAGGATTGGGAACGACTATCGGCCGAAGCCAAGATCCGGTAGTGCGGAGAAGACAAATGGGGCTTTGTCGTGTACCGGTATTCCTACGCCCGCGAGTTCGACGGCGGCTGGGACGATCTCAAGCGGCGCATCTAGCGCATACGCGAGTCTATCGCGCGACGTTCGGACGCACCCAGCGTCGCGGAGCGGATAGACTTTGTCTTTGTCCATAACCCCACGCTCGAGGACGCCTCGACCGGGGAGCTGCAGCGTCGCTTCCAGGCCTGGGCGCGCCTCGACAACCCGTTGTAGACACGCCGCTCTCGGGCGGCGTATAATTTGCGTACCACACGTCGGAGTAGTTGCCCAACTGGTAGTAGAGCTCAGGACCAACCGGGCTTGCCCAGATCTTCATTCAGTCCTCCTCCCCAGGAGATGGCGGCCAACCCTGAACGAGGCCAACAAAGCCACCCCACAACCCTACGCCATCAACCCTAAGGAAGAATTCGTATCTCTCAACAAGCGTCATTATCCGCGTATCATCCATCTCCAGAGAGGGGTTGGTAGGTTCGTTTCCGCTAGGTCAACGGCTAGGGCCAGACCGAATCGAATTTTCTTCTTCCCGGAGCTGGGCACTGGGCTGGAGGCTGAATGCCGCCAAGACGATCCGGCAACATGAAAGCAGCAAGCGGCACAGCCCTCGGCCAGCTGGCATGCCAAGCTTCGCTGGTTGGTTTTGCTGGCGAGCAACCCACGATTTCGCCCAGGTTACCCCGAACGGACGGGACCCCATGTCTGCGGCTCAAGTCGAAGCTCATCCCACCACTCGCGCACACCTCGACGAGCCGCATGGTGCAAACATCCGGATCCATCCGCCCACCAGGCTGCGAAAAACAAGCCACCTTGCTGACCTAAACAATCTATCCGTACCAGATGGTGCCAGGGGGCTCTGATGAGTGATGGTCGTTCCCAGTTCCTTCAGACACGATCGGCAATGCGGCATCATCAACGAGGCTCGCACGTTGGCACATTGGCACGTTGACATCAAACTTTAGGATCCCTGCGGCGAAAAGGCTGTTTGGACGTCACATGGCCTTGGGCTCGCTGGGCTGCAGCTCAACAGCCGGTGGCTTGCATCCAGCCCCTGACAAATCGAAGCTCGAATACGGATAGCTCGACAGACACGAAGGCTACCGTACTTTAATGGCTTGTCTGTGGTCCAACGATCGACCCCGGCCCCACCAAAGGTCCGCAGTGCTGCGCATGCCACATGGGGCTGAGGTTCTGGGCCAGCTCGGGTTGCAGAATACAAATGCCAAGACAGCCGGGCAGGATCCCACGATGGGCTGAGCCGTGCTGGGGAAGGGGACGAGCCGAGGAGGACCGGATAAAAGAACAGAGAGCCTCCCCGGTGCTTAAGGTCTTGCGGCTCTTCTTGTCTGTCTCCTCCAGCTCAACTTGTCTAGCAGCCAACCCACCACACCGCTAGCAAACCACCTCATCCCGGAACACCTGCCACAGGCTCACAGCAGGACAACACAGTCACGATGCATTTCACCCAGCTCACCACCAAGACCCTGCTGACCACGCTCGCGGCCCGCGGCGTGCCCAAGCCCGGGCACCCCATCGGCACCTCCAGTGCTGCCAGCCTGCTAGGTCGCCAGTCGGGATGCGATGTCGGCGAAGAGGTGTGCGGCGGCGTATACTGCATCCCTGCGGGCAGTGACTGCTGCGTTCCGTACGTCTAGTCCTCCATCCTTGCGGGTCGATGCCGGGCCTTGGAAAAACGACAAACAAAAGCTGACCACCATGGGGGAACAGTTACGGATGGGAGACCTACTGCGACCCTGGTTATTCCTGCATGGCTGATGAGCCGAGTTGCTGCATGGTATGCTACACCAACCCCCTAAATGCCTTCCCATGGGACAACCTCAAAGGCAAGACGCTGACGCGGGCATTCCACTCCGTAGGACGGAGAAGATTGCTCCGAAGGCGCCGGCTCGGGCTCGGGCTCGGGCTCGGGCTCGGGATCTGGATCGGAGGAATGCGAGGACCCGGGTTGGGTGATCTGCGCCACTGGGTATGTCACACAATGCACAACTGAATTAACCCCCCGCGCCCCTCCCGTCCAATCCGCGTCCTTAGTAGTCAACTGACAAACCGCTTCCCTCTTCCCAGCTGCATGCCCCCCGACGGCGTGTGCTGCGGCCCTGAAGGCTACTGCCAAGCCGGCACGACCTGCACCACCACCGGCTGCGCCGAGGGCAGCGGCTCCGGCTCTGGCTCCGGCTCTGGCGGATCCGGCAGCACCCCCACCGCGAGCGGCGACGACGACGAGCCCACCGCGACCAGCGCTTCGCCTTCGTCGAGGGCATCCGGTGGCTCTTCGGGCTCCGGCGGCGGTGATTCTGATAATGAAGAAGACGAAGAGGAGTCCGGCTCCGGTGGCTCCGGCTCCGGCGGCTCCGGCGGTTCTGGCTTTGGCGGCTCGGGCTCGGGCGGCGGCTCGGGTTCGTCGGGCTCGGGCGGCTCGGGCGGCAGCGCTGCTTCCGGGCTCGCTGTGCCAAGCTCTCTGATGGCTCTGGCCGGCCTTGTTCTGCTCCTGGCTTGAAGAGGTTGCTTGCTGTGGGGCTTGTCGGTCTGAAAACAAGGGGTCCGAGACAGTAATACATAATGCTGGGAGACGTCGGGGGCGAGAACAACTTGTGTGCCTACTTTTGGAGGGATTTGGGGGTACATAGGTAGATATCATTGAGTTTGTTCTTACAATGAATACCTGCCTTGCACAATACAAGGTACCTACGTCATGGACCCTAAGTACCATCCTTCATGGAGCTTTGTGCAGCTGGGAGAAGGGACTATTGCCTTGACTATTCAAGCACATTTCGAGGTTGCGTCCTTGTGTGGCTTGCGGCTGTGTCAGGCTTGACGTTGATGCTGCCTGGCATGAGGGAGGGGTGGGACTTGAGTGGCTGAGTCGCAATGGCTGGTGCGGCTGCCGCGGCGCGTGATGCGTGTCGTCGGGGATCGTCCGTCAGTCACCGCATCGCGGTGGCCGTCGGTGGGGGGACAAGAAGGGGTGGGGGGACGAGAAGGGGTGGGGGGAGTTCAGCGGTCTTATGCCTAGTTACCTACCTTACATACGTAGCTGAGATGCCCCTATGAGTCAGGACAGGTTGAGGAAGTAGCAGGGTACGGTCGAGGAAAAGGGGATAAAAGATTGAGGGCATCCGGTGATTGAACTTTCTTTTATACGTTACTCAGTTACTGCTATTAGCTACAACTCTCTCAGTCTTTCCGTGTGCTCTGCTCTAAGGCGACTGTGCAACGTGCTTCAGTTCTGGTTCAACTACGGCACTCCTGATCAAAATCATCAGATACCTGTAACCTTCATCATGCGCCTCGCCAATCTCACAACCACTGCCCTCCTGCTTGGAAGCCTCACCACTCTCGCCGGCGCTGCTGAGACGTCGCCTCGGGCTGCCGGTAACCTCGCTCCCCGACAGGAGCAATGCGATGGGAACAGCTTGGCCTGCGGCCTGGGATGCATCCCGGACCGCCGTGCAGAGTGCTGTGACTCGTAAGTGGCGACTGGATGGTCAACACCAAACCGGTCTCACGATCTCGACTAAGACGAGGTGAACAGGGTTGGCTTTGACGGGCAGTACTGCTCACACGGGAGTTCTTGCACCACTGATGGTTACTGTTGCCGAGTAAGTTTTCGCCTTGCTATGTCCGCGTTGCCCTCCGCTCTCAGTCAGCCTACGTACCTAAGACACCTTACTTTACACATATAATTACCTACCTACCTACAAATCCACCTAGGGAGGTAAACTGCCCGAGATACCGTTCAAGTTCCACTGCATGCCTTGGGCCGGATAACATGGTGGTATTATGCAGCGGCTGAACATTGAGAAACCCAGAATAGCAGACGCGGTTGGAGCTGCACCGGCATGACCGCTGTCGATGCAGGAGGCGGAGATGAGGAAGATGGCGGTATCGGTTTGGCCTCACCAGGAGCCTTGTTGGTGCTTGCTGCTTGCACAATGGTACTGCTGATGGCTTGAGGCACGGCCGCACGGGTCAGTGTGTGGAAGTATCAGCCGAAGAAGTTGAGAGATGACATGGACCTGTTCGATGCGGGCTAATATCTAATTCCCGGGGTTCCCTGCGTTGGTCTGTTTTTGCTTCTGATGAATGATGCGTGGTGGACGGTGACTGGATGGATCTCGGTTGAGATGATTTAGGTCTGATAATACCCTGGGACTGGACTGAACGCAACCAATTTTCGAGCTTTCATGTTTGAGGCATTCACCCACATAGTGTGTTACCTTTCTTCCCTGTTGTCACGTATCCAGCTACATCATATTTTTATACTGAGAATTTGATCATTTTTCTGTGTCATATCCATCATGCCTTGGAACCTTAGCCCAGCCTGCAACGAATGCATATGTCTGTGTCGGCCGATATGGAAAACGGCCTCAGGACTGGAATTGAAACTTAATCCATGCCCTACAAGCGATAGATCGAACTCACGGCTGCGGCGGGGAAAAGCAAGTTTGTGGGGACAGGGTGGTTGAACTTGCTGCTCTACCTTACCTCTAGATTGCCATCAAATGCTCGAGTACATGTTCCTTAATTGCCTAGGTACCGACATTAATCTCTCACCTCCCTCTTCTCCACTGGTGTCATTTGTAAGGTACCTTAAGGTAAGGATGTACCATGTCGCTACGTGGATGTACATACCTGCCAGCGGAGGGTGCGGAAGACCACCGAGGGTCATTGCTAAGTCTTCCATTCATTGATGGGTGTGAGTCATCACTGACACTCAGATATTGGTACTCCTGCCAATGTGGTAAGATCAACAGCAACGCAACCACTCGAAGTTGAGACTGCGGAGAGTGAATCTTATAGACTTGTGAGGAGTACTGTGAGAGCCAATAGCCGGGAAGACTGATGCCACCGGGAAAGGTGCACAGCTGCCGGCCCAGAACTCTACCCCCCGAGCCCAAGGCACCCAGCCTAATCCCTCATCTGCCTCACATTGAGGTTGATCCTCTTATTCCGCATCCAGCCCCTCCACTCCTCATACCTCCCCCCTTCGGCAGGCCAGTCCTCCAAATACGCCGGACAAGTCCCCTTCAACACCTTGGGCACGCCATGCCACGCAAACCTCGACTCCTTGGTCATGTAAATCGCATCCCCCGACCGCAACCTCAACACCAAGAACTCCTTCCTCGCCCCATCCCTCCCTCTCACCACCTTCTCCTTCAAATCCCCCTCCCCACCACCACCCCCACCCCGATCCGGGTCCTCATTAGGCGCGATCATAAACAGCGCCTCACACCCCAAACTCAAGCTGACCAGCCCCCTGTCCGTCTCCTCCGACACGTCGCGGTGCATCATCATCGTGTCGCCGGGCGAGTACAGGTTGACAATCGCCGCCTGCGCCCGCGTCTCGGGGAAGAGCGTCTCGAGAAAGGCGGCCAGGTCGGGCGGGAAGGCAATTTCTTCCTCGTCCTCGGCCTCGCCGCCGCTCCCCGAAGAGGAGGAGGGGTACACGCGCTTGGTCCAGTCGTACTGCCCGCCCAGCGTCACCCAGTGCAGCTTGCGCTCGAGGGCTTGCTTGACGGTCAGCGGCTTGTGGACTGACGGGTCCTTTGGGGTGAAGGGTGCTGGGGAGGTTGGCGGGTAGGAGAAGAAGGAGGTGGAGGTGGAGGTGGAGGTGTTGTCCGGGTAGGGGAGGTTGAAGTGGAGGTGCAGGTTGGTTTGGTGGACTGGGTTGCTGAGGTCGCGGTGGAGGACGTGGTTTAGGAGGACCTTCTGGACCTCGGGGGGCACGAGGGAGGGGACGATGAGGAGGCCTGGAGCAGGTGAGTTTGGGTATTCAAATGAGGTGCCAGGTAGTTCCAAGAGTCCGGGGCAACTCACCCGGTAAGAGAGGATGGTAGTAGATCGGAGCATCATTGGCCGCTTGGAACTCGGGAGCTTCGCTTGGGCAGACGTGGCGAAACGAGCTGTTTAGCGTCTCGGTGGGGATAGCACCAGCGAGGCAAAACTCGGCAGCGCTTTCTGGATTGTGCAAGTCACCAATGTCCTTGCTGAGTAGATCTTTGACTTCGGCCCTCGAGAAGGCCTTCCACTTGGCTCTGAGCTCATCTGAGGGCTGCTCGTGCGCATCCAAATGTTTGATGTCCACGGTCATGTTCAGGCCTACGCTGAGCTCAAAACTCGCAACCCCAGAAATAAGAAATATGAATCAGGTAACATTTATCTGTTTTGCCTGTTCCTGCGTTTACGCAACACAGTCTTCTCTCAGCCAGCGTGTGGTTGATTGAAACTTGGAATTTCAGATGCCGAGCCGGATTCAATCATTGCCCCTCACCGAGCTGGCAGCTGTAAAGGTTTGCGTGCCGGCCCGTGACAGCGCCGAAAAGAGAGTGGGCCCGTGCGCCACGCGGCTGGTGCCACCTCCCGTCGCGGTCGCCCAGCGCGTCTCTGACCAGCAACCGATTCCATTTGTTGATCAACTTTGACGAAATTTGATGTCCTCCCTTTCGAACCTCACCAGCCCCTGACCGCGAGGGCACTTTCTGGAGTCCGTCTCGAGCCTCCCACGACCTTCACGACCTACGATTGGACGACAGTAAGTGTATTTTGCTTTCGGAAGCGCACCCGACGACTTTCTCTGGTCTTCCTTTCGAACTTTGTCTTCCAGCTTTTCGGCCGGCCGGTTCAATTTGTTTGTCCCTGGCGCTGTTGCCCCTCACTGTCACTCGACAAACCCCCACCTTCACCCGAAGCGCGACTCCCTGTCGACCACGACATTCCTGCCCCCCGACTACCGCGCTTTCAGCACTGAGCGGGACCTACCGACCGACCGATTTGTGCAATCGCTGTGACCGAATAATAACTATGGAGAACTACCAGAAACTCGAGAAGGTCGGCGAAGGTCTGTGATTAACTCTTCCGATGCGCCCCGTTGCTGTGCGAACGCGGATATTGACTTGCTTGGCCGGCTATAGGCACCTATGGCGTCGTCTACAAGGCCCGCGACCTCAACAATGGCGGTCGCATCGTCGCTCTCAAGAAGATCCGTCTCGAGGCCGAAGACGAGGGCGTCCCATCGACCGCCATCCGCGAGATCTCGCTGCTCAAGGAAATGCGCGATCCGACCATCGTTCGCCTGTTTAACATCGTCCATGCCGACGGCCACAAGCTGTACCTCGTTTTCGAGTTTCTCGACCTCGACCTGAAGAAGTACATGGAGGCCCTTCCCGTGAGCGACGGCGGAAGGGGCAAGGCGCTGCCCGAAGGCACCGGCGCCCAGCTGCATGGGCTAGGGCTCGGTGAGGTCATGATCAAGAAATTTATGAGCCAGCTGTGCGCGGGAGTGCGCTATTGCCACAGCCACCGGATCCTGCATCGCGATCTCAAGCCGCAGAACCTGCTGATTGACCGGGAGGGCAACCTCAAGCTGGCCGATTTCGGCCTGGCCCGAGCATTCGGCGTCCCGCTCCGCACCTACACGCACGAGGTGGTCACGCTCTGGTACCGCGCGCCCGAGATCCTACTCGGCGGGCGCCAGTATTCCACCGGGGTCGACATGTGGTCGGTTGGCTGCATTTTCGCCGAGATGTGCACCCGCAAGCCGCTTTTCCCGGGCGACTCGGAAATCGACGAGATCTTCAAGATCTTCCGGTATGGTCTGCCCCTGACAATCCCCTCTGACCAAGCTAACCTTTCTGTCTCCCTCCTCAGCCTTCTCGGCACACCGACCGAGGACGTCTGGCCCGGCGTGACGAGCTATCCCGACTTCAAGGCGTCCTTCCCCAAGTGGGTGCGCGATCTCTCGGCAGCTCTGTGCGCCAACCTGGACGAGGCGGGCCTGGACCTCCTTGAGATGATGCTCGTCTACGACCCCGCCGGCCGCATCTCGGCGAAGCAGGCCTGCAACCACCCGTACTTTGAGGGCCTCGACCTCAACCCTCGGCCGCAGTACCATAACAGCAGCTACCACTAGAGCCGGGCGCTGACATCCATGGGTACGACGATGAAGACGGTCCATCCTGCTGCTCGGCATCGGGTGCTGCCTGCCGCGGGAAGAAAGCCGTAGAAGGGCTTAGATGGGCGAGCGCAGTTGCTCCCCGGGCTTGCGGCACCCTCCCGTTAGGCGAGCCACTGCAGTCCTTTAGCATGCAATAGCGTTTTTGCGGTCAGGATACGATCGAGCAGATGGGCTTTTCTTTACGGAGGCGGCAGTTACGGCGGCGTCGGAGCGGCAGCTAGGAACACAGTGTGCACTGGTATGGGTGGACAAGGCTTGTGGGAGGATAGACGCGTGGCGTAACATGACATATTTCGGAAAGGAATCGGGCTCTTTCAGGGAGGATGTTTACGGAGGAAGCGGGCTGGCATTCTGCTTTTGCGGCTTGATCTTCCCTGCAGCGGTAGGAGCTGCGTCCCCGGCGACACTTCTCCGTCCGGCAGTCCTGAGCCGACTGTTGAGAGCTGACGGGCAACTTTCTTTGGTCATGGCAATTCTGATGTATTGAGTAGCGAGGCATCGTCTTACGCAGATGCGGAGTTCGGTCATCTCGGCGTTGAATCCCATTGACCAAGATCTGTTGTCTTGCATCGCTAGAATGGGTCTCGGGTAGTGGAGATCACCTGATCCCGCTTCCATGTTCAAGGGCGTATTGCAACTATCTGATGACGACGGGATTCGACGAGTAACGTTATAACTAAGCGTGAAGAAGAAAAACTGGAAAGAAATAGTTAAGAGACAATGGCAACGCGTCACGTTGGTTTCGAGCCCAGTAAATCGACGTACCCCCCTCAGTTAATCGACGGTATCTCAGGTCGTTTGGCCCGGGTGACAGTCATCCTGTCATCCTGGCTTTGCTTGGGGCTTGCTTGGCCCGCTTGGCGGCCCTGAGGGGGCCCGGGTTGGCGCGTTGGGGGGGGGGGGAGGCACAGTACGACGCTGCCAACACAAAACCCGCCTGGTTTTGACCTGAATTTTCAGGTCAAAGACGCTCGGATGACCAGCCAAACCGAGCCTTGGGAAGCGATTTCCTCAGGGCTAGCCTT